>CAUYQG010024478.1:96-20527 GCA_963574415.1 Tarsius wallacei | reverse complement strand
AGTGGATTGCCTGAGCCCGCGGGTTCGAGACCCGCCTGGGCAAGCAAGACCTCATCTCTACAATAAATCAAAAAATCAGCCGGGCATGGTAGCGCGCGCCTGTAGTTCCAGCTACTTGGAAGGCTGAGGCGGAAGGATCGCCGGAGCCCAGCAGGTCAAGGTTGCGGTGGCCGGGAGCGGCCACTGCACTCCAGTCTGGGCGATCGAGTGGGACTCCAACTCAAAAAAAAAAAAAAAAAAAAAGAGGTAAGATAGACAAATGGTACCTAGTCAAACTGATAAACATCTGCAAAGTAAAAGAAACCATTAAGTGAGCTGGGAGACAGCCCACAGCCTGGGAAAAAATATTTGCCAACTGTATATCTGACAAAGGCCTTACATCTAGAATCTCCAAAGAACTCAAACGTGCCAAAAAGAAAAAAACAAAACAAACGAAAAAGAGGGCAAAAGATGTGAATAGACATTTATCAAAAGAAAACACATGAGCCAACAGATACATGAAAAAATGCTCAGCCTCACTAATCATTAAAGAAATGAAAATTAAATTCACACTGAGATACCACCTAACTCTGGTCAAGATGGCCATCATCAATAACAAAAAAACAACAGGTACTGGAGAGGATGCAGGGAAAAGAGAAAACTTCTGCACTGTTAGTGGGAGTGTAAACTAGTACAACCTCTGTGGAAAATAGTGTCATGAGTCTTGAAAGACGTAAAAATTGGCCTTCCGTATAACCCAGCATTCGCACTTCTGGGAATATACCCAGAGAAACTCAAATAATTCTACTAAAATATACCCGTGCAGACATGTTTATTGCAGCACTATTCACAGTAACAAGAACATGTTACCAACCATGCTGCCCATGAAAAGTAGACTGGATTAAAAAAATGTGGTACAAATACATGATGGAAAATTACACAGCCATAAAACACAAAATTATGAACTTCGCAGTAACTTGGATGGATTTAGAGTCTATAATACTCAGTGATCAATCACAGAAACAAAGAACTGAGTACCACATGTTCTCTCTCATAAGTGGAACCTGAACAATTATCATAATACTATAAGAAAGGAATTGGCAGTGGAAGGATTCTTCCAGGAGAAGGATGGTGGGAGTACACTTCATTAATAAGGGTACCTGATCTCAAATCAGGCAAAGTAGGAACCAAAGTCAGGCCCAAACGCTACCTGTACAATGACCATTTGTATTCTTAATTCTGAATGTACCCCACATCTTTAAAATAAATAAATTTATAAAAAGAAGTAAAAGAAAATAAGAGAAGAAATAACTTACCAACATCAGAAAAGTAAAAAAGGATATTATTAAATACCACAAAAATAAAAGAGGATATTGTAAGCAAGTTTATGGAACTGTAGATGAAATGCATACATTTCAAGAACCATAAATTATGCTATCTAAAAGATAAAGAAATAAAAATCTGAATAGTTCAATAAATAACCAATAAATGATATATATAATATACAATTTAGAATCTCACTAATTATAATTTAGGCCCACAAAATTTCATTGATGAAATCTATTAAATATTTAAGGAAAAATGAAAGCCAATTTACATAAAGACTTCTGTATATATTTTAAGAAAAAACTCTAACTTTATGAAATCTAATCTTGATAATAAAAGGATAAGACTGTTAAAAAAGAAAAGCCACAGACTAACTTTACTAAGGAAAGAGAATTGAAAATGGTGAACAAAACCAAATTAAAGAATATTAAAAAATAGATGTTGCAATAAAGGTTGGTTTTCTTCTAGAAATTCAATAATGCTTTTGCATTTGGCTATTAATCAGGGTAATACATGATATTAGCAGGATGATAAAATCTACATACACTATGGAATGCTACTCAACTATCAAAAAGAGTGAAGCAATGTATTTTGCAGGATCTTAGATGGAATTGGAGAACATCGTTCTAAGTGAACTAACTCAGGAACAGAAAACCAAACACTGCATGTTATCACTTATGTGTGGGAGTTAAACTAAGGATGTGCAAAGACAAAGAGAATGGTATACTGGACACTGAAGACTCAGAAAGGGGGAGTGTGAAGCGGAGGAGAAACAAATTTTTTAAAAATCTCCTATTGGGTACAATGTGCACAGGTAGGGGTGGTGGGTACCCTTAAAACCCAGAACTGTTTGTATTTCCCAATGCTATTGAAAACAAAACAAAACATACTACTTGGTGAAATGTTGAATAACCTCTCTTTATGATCAGAAAAAGGCAACATGTTTCCAATCACTTCTATTATTGTACTGGAAGTATTAGGGAAACAAAAAAAAAGAAAAATTAAACATGTAAATACTGTAAAAGAAGAAGCAAAACTTTAAATTTTGCCAGGAAACATAATTTTTATCTAGAATGTCTAAATAAATGCAAAATTAAATAAAAGATGTTATGAGCTTGATAGGTGTAAGATCAAAATATAACAATAAACTGGTGAGTAAAAAACAATAATATATGAAAATTTAAATTATTCAAAATGACAAATATTTAGGGATAGATTTTTATGCCAATTATTAATACTTTTAAAAAAGAAAAACATAAGGTATTGTTCGGATCAAACCCAAAGAAATGGAGGAATATATTCTGTCCATTAGGGAAAACATACATATTGGTAGATTTATCTGAAGGCATTGACTCATGTGATTTTTGAGAACTGGCAAGTCTGAAATTGGTAGGGTAGGTAGGCAGACTCGTAGCTCATACAGTAGTTGTTGCAACCTTGAAGCAGAATTTCTTCTTCACTGGTAAAGCTCAGTTTTTTATTTTAAGGCCTTGAGACTGATTGTTAGAGGCCAGTCAGCAATATTAAAGGTAGTCTCTTATTCAAAATGAACTGATTGTCAATGATAACCATATCTACAAAATATCTTCACAGCAACACCTAGGTTAGTGTTTTATCAAATTACTGGGGCTATAGCATAGCCAAATTGACACATAAAAGTTACCATCATATAAGAGCAACAGACACAGTAGGTATTATCATTCCCATTTCTGTGTGAGAAAATTGTGTCATTGATCTGATATAAGATGCCCAGTTTCACTACATTATTTGTGGCTGGGCTAGAATTTTTCCAGAAATTCAGGTTCAAACTCAGGCTCCCAAATTCATTCTTAATGAGCATATTATAAAACCAGGCACACAACAATATTTTAAAAAGTAAATTTGAAATGAATTGGTATTTCTTGGGGTTTAAATTTGTCTTCTTCCCACACGTGTGAGGTTGAGTAACAGAATTGGACAGAGTTAGAGATCCACTTTGGAGAACTTTCTCTTCTGGTCACAGACAGGTAGAAGAAATGATTCTGGATGGAAATGTCTTATAAACATTGCATGCCCAACGAGTCTGTATTTCCTAAGATGAATTGAGATCACAGGTTCAGTGCTATTAACATTTTTTTCTTTTAAAGCAGGGAATATAAATATTTTATCTAAATATTCTTTGATGGCTGGTTAATATTTAGTACTTGATTGCATTTTAGACTGCTAAATGTCAAATCATTTGGAAACACAATGAGATAACAAAAACGTGTTTTACTTTATTGGTAAAAGGGGTAGAAAGCCACTTTTTAAATATTCTGTTCACAAAGTAAACAGTTCTTTCTGGATTCATTTCAGCTTTTCAAATAAAATATTGCATTATCACATTGTAGTTAGTAAGGTCAATTGGTACATGCCTCTGCAAAGTGTTTTATTCTTAACATTGAAGAAGATACTAGTAAAAGGTCTTGCTTGTCAAACTCATTCATATTCCAGTTGTCCAAATTATAAACATTCCACCTTAAAAGGCTTTATATTCCCTAACTGCTCAATTATATTACCTCTCTATCAAATTTATATTTCTTCCATCATGCATTTTTTTTATGCCCCTCAGTCCATCTTTGGCAATCCTTTTCCAACATGACTTAAAAGTTAGAATCAAAAACAAAAACGTTTTATTTATTTCAAATTCTTTAAATGGCAAAACGTATTACTTAAGCTGTGAATTATTTGAAAGGGTACTTAAATTTCTCTTGGAAGTGTTATAAAACACAGAGCTTAATTGAACAATTGTGTGTGGTGTGGGTGAAGTAAATCCTTAAAGTCATAAAAAAGAAATAAAATCTATTTGTTTTAAGCCTTCTTTTAAAACAAATTTTTTTAAGTGGTGTATTTCTCTACTATTTACCATAAGATAAATGTTGCATGAAAGAAATGGAGGATTAGGAAACAAACGCAGAGGGAAAAAGTCATATTTTATCCAGGAGAATCATTTCCTCTCAATCTATATCTGGCTCCTTTCATAACTAGCTCTAGCCGTCATTGTGAAAAATCCATAAGATTAAATAAAAAAAAGGAAAGACATCAAAGAAAAAAAAAGAAGTCTTGAAGTTTGATCAAAACTTATGTTAATTCTTTGCTGACATTTAAAAAATATAGACATTTTAAAGATCTATTAAACACATGCTGCTTTTCCCCTCTTTTTTTCTTGAATGCTGCATGTAACAACTGAGGAAAGTAGAAAAGAAGTTTATGAAGAAAAATAGGCAAATTCTTATATAAGAATATGTTTTTAAAATAATGAAAAAATCTGATTTTAAATAAGAAAGTGATCCGAATGGGATTTTTTTTTTAATTCCTAAAAGTAACTTTGGCTAAAATGAAAAATGTTTAGTAAAAACTACAATGATATTTTAAGTAAAGGCATATAATGTGTTAACACATCACACAAATCTAATCAGAAACCAACTTCTATGTATTTACCACTAAATATCTCTGAAATTCAGACTCTCTCCAAACACAGCACGTCTCATTTAAACACATCTTGTCACAATAATGGATTCTCTAGCCCTTACTTCCAATATGTTGCCTGTCAGATATCTGCTTCACACTCTTTACCAGAGGACTTTTATAAAACACAAACTTTAATCTCAAGTTTGCTTGTTTAGGTGCTTTTTAAAAAATATCTATGGGATAATGTCCTACATAACCCCTTAGCCTGGAGTACTGAGAAATATGCCATAATTGAGAGTTACCAGATGCACTTGCATGTGAATGCATTCTTTTTTCTTTAGACATGCTTTTTTTGACATCAACTTTAGTGATACTTGAGACAGCACATTTAAAAATACTAGATATAAGTCTTTCTGTCTATTGGGTCCTTACTAGCCTATCAGGCATCTGTCTTTGAATGAATAGGTTGCTATTTTAGAAGAAGTTATACACAGATTTATAATATTTATTGTATTTTGTTAAATTCCTTCATTGTGTTAAAGTAGTCTTCCTTAAATGGCATACTCTATGGGGAAGAGAGTATCATGAGATTCTTTATACTTCAAAACTTGAAAATAAAAAAAAATAATTCTGTTGAGGAAAAGAGGAGAGACGGGGGGGATTGATATTGCTACTTTTTATTGTAAATGAAAGACCATTTAATATTTTGGAATTTCTTCATAGAAGATTTAAATTTATTTCGACAGGTAGACTAAAAACATGAAATAAGTTAGAAGCAAATACTCCCAGTTTTGGAATACATGTAAAAGTTCTGAATTGCCTGGTTTTGCATATCTCTTGTAATTAGACCAAAGCATAGTGGAAAATAGCATGCACATTTATTTTCGCTAGTCTAGGTTTGAACTTGCTGTTTCCAACTTCATGAGTTGTGTAACCTTGGGAAATAACCTGAGTCTTTGTTCATCACCAGCCAGCCCTCACCCTTTAAATAGTGGCTCAGTGTAGATGGTTCATGAAAGAATTAGGAATATCAAAATGACATGAACTGAATGTAGTTTTAGGCTGAGTGGAATAATGGGATAGAAGTATTAATGACAGTAGAGGCTTAATGGATCTTTGGTCTCACTTTCCCTCATTTTCCTCTATCTATAAGTCCTATATTTTGCTATAATAAGATGCACGTGCTCTTATAGATTCCTGCTTTTGCAAAGATCATTTTCAGCATGTGGTAAAGTAAGTAAGCACAGAAGACCAAATTACTTGTGAGCAAGGAAGGCCATGGTTGCTGGAGAGTTTAGAAGTAGTCACAGGCAGAACATGTAGAGCTTTAGAATAAGGATACAGACTTTGGCTATTAGGGCAGATAAGATGAAAGCAACCATGAACATTTGAGCAGAGGTGCATGTTGAAGCTACTGTCACTCCCAAGTGACAAAGGTAGAAAACTGGAGACCAGTAGGGAAGATATTGAAAATGTCCAGGTAATGAACAGTAGAGAAATGATGGTGGCACAGGCCAGGGTAGTGGCATGGAGGTAGTGATAAAATGACATGCATAATTTTATTATATATTGAAAGTAATATTTGTACATAACAGTTATATAGTACAAAGACATATATGCTTATATAAATATTACATGGTACATAATATATATTACATAAATTAATATTAAATATTGTCACATAAAACTATGTAAAATTGTATGTGGATATTGCTGTGGCAGTATTTGTGTTTATGCACTTACACAATTTTTGTAAAAATAGTCAACTACATTTTGCAGTCTTATTCATTAGGTAATATTAAAGAATATAATGAAGTAGTAATTATTTGGTTTAAACAACAGTAGAAGTTGATGATTGTACTTTCCTGTAAGTACTAGTAAAGGTATTAATTGCAATCCAATGCATGTGAGCTACAATCGTTTATTACAAATACATGAAAGTAAAGTGAAAAACAATAATAAATACACATTATCAAGCATATGCAGAATTGGACCAGTTAAATTAATTAAAAAATTATGAATAACTATGGAAAGACATTTTTACTAATGCTGGATACATATGAAAGAAAAATGAATGATTTATTTTTTAAAAATCTACTTTAAAAAGTATGATGCCCCTTGTTATGAAATGCTGGAAATCTTAGTTGTGATTTTTTCTACCAGTTCATAAATTGAAAGAAGGCACAGCTTCCTTTAATATTATTAGCATGGTTTGAAATAGAATAATTAGCAATTTTATGCCATTATTAAATAAATATAAACATAGTTGTTTAAGTCAGAGGAATTTATTTCTTTTGTATCTAAGTACAGTAAGAGAACTAATGTCATTAAGATAATGGTTTCAAAAGAGCTAAGCAATTCAATTCTTTTTAACTTTCCAGAAATCAATGGTTATTTCAAGTCTACAGTGTAAAATCTAAGTTGAGTATCAAACTGTTCACTTAATCAGCAAAAGACAGGAGTTTAACAGATGAGCCCTGGGATTTTAGATAACTTAATTCATTTTATCTCCATGGTAACAGCATTATTAAAGTTAGAAAATGATTTAAATGAAGCAACCCAAGTATTAACCCAAAATTCCAGAAAAAAATCCATCATCTAGCTCTAGCTGAAGTGAAATTTCCTTTTCTTTCAGATTGACTCTTCCAGTAAATTTATATAGTAGACAATATAATTTCCATAATTCAGGACAACCAACTAAATTGTCACTGTATGAATCACCAACTGAAGACCAAGCTTTGACTTTGCTTTCATTGTTTTCCAGGAGTTGTGTAGTAAAAGGAAATAGTCACTAGTTTGGTAACAACAATCTGGTTGCCATCTCTACCAGAAACTCATTATATGACCTGTGTCAAATCACTGTGTTCTGGGGGAACATCAGTATTCTCTTCAGGACAGTAAGAAGACAGGACTACGTAATCTCCGTATTTACTTCTACGTCTGAGATAATGTGAATTAAATATTTTGTGTGTGGGATTTTTTTTAACTTGCTACAGTTACATTTTTAGTTAATTTTAGTCTGTGTTTGAAGGATTTGGGGTCAGGTACCATATTATGAATTTAGATGACATTAAACTCAATTGTGCAATAAAATAGTTCTGCATCCATTTCTTCTTTTTCTGTTACTATCTTTAACAACTCTATCAATATTGCTCTGTAGATCATTATACCTGAATGCTTCATATTGTTCCTGGAAGTCAGAATTTTGTTTTGCCATTTAGGATATCACGGTGAAATGTTGTGTTTCATGGAAACTCTTCCCAGTACAAAACTATGGCGTGATTAGATCCATGAATGTAACCAGATATTATAATTCAATAAGATATCTGAAAAATAACTCAGGACTCTTACTGTTTTTAGTAACAATAAATATATTGGAGTATCTTTTTGAAGACATGGACTTTACATTTGCTGCTCAACCTGAAGAAGTAAGTATGATACAACCAATACTAATAAAATTGGGGGTGAGAAAGTAATGGCTGCTATATAGAAATTACAATACCTTGTAATTTTTGAGTATGTACTAAAAACGAGAAACCATTCTGTGATCTTACATACATTGTCTCATTTTATTGCCATAATCTCCTTATTTAATAAATATTATCATTGCCTTTATTTGAGGTATTAAAAAAGAGCACATAGAGGTAAAGTAACTTTCCAGGAGTTTACATATTTAATAAATACCTAAGTTGTACCTGCAATTGCACCAAAGAAATACACGATTAATTACAAAGGCACTAAAAGAATACAAGGCATCGGGGGCTAATTCTTTGAAATGCTAAGGGCTTTTAGGTGACTCTCAATTGATTTGTATATTCAGAAACTGTATAACTTAAACTTTTGGAATACTTTTAAATCAATCACATTTTTTTATGGACTAAATATCTGTGACCTCTCCAAATTCATAAGTCATACATTTTGTATCCGTACCAAATAAATGAAAACTCTATTTTTGTCATGTGTCCATTTTTTCAAATAAAAGAACAGAATGGACTAGCTATAAACCAAGAGCTAGTTATAAACCAAGAGTGGTGTATGCTTCTGTAATTACCTGCTTTTCAGATCTGCGTCCTCTCTGGAAACATACCAGATTTGAAAGCATAGGCTTATTTTCATAGTGCTGAGAGTTTGAATCTTAATTAGAATTTTATTTTTATTTTTTCCATGCTCATAGTAGAGTTTCCTACGTTGTAGGAAATTTGAAAGAAGAAGCACATGATACTACCACCAGAGCATATTGGTCTTACATTCAATGTCATAGCAACAAAAAGAACCAGCTTAGAATCTGTTATCTGTACTCAGATGTATGTTCCAATATTAAACAAATATTTTCAGCTTACTCTTCAACACCGAATCTCTGATAATTAATAAAGGGCAATTTATAGTGCGACCTTTTATTAATTTTCTTCTGAGATAAAATTGGCTTTGTGGGAATATTTCTACGTTTTTCTGACCTGAATTCATCTACCACTCACTACTCCACTATCTTAGAAAAGAGCAAAGCAGGCTTTAATATATCTAAAGAAAGCATTTTCATTTTTTTAAAAAAGGCATAACTCTCATCTTTTAACGAAATTTAAATTAATCTATAAATTCTAATTTAAATTTGGTTTTCATAATAACTATCAAACTGACCACTAAGACTATTATAAAAAATACCATTGGTCATTTCAAAGTATTTTTTTTAATTCCAGATGTTTTTAAAAAAATCTCTATGCAATGAGAAAAAGGTTTTGTGTAATTAGCATTATGTATACTTGTGCATCTTATTTGTAAAAACTTGATCATAGGAGAGTTCAAATGAGAAACAAAGCTCTAAAAATAAACATTTTTACATGCATCTTACCATTTTTCAACTGAATTTTACCATTACCACCCTAGAGAATTCTTACAGTTATTTTTGTCTCCTACTAAGTTGAACCTATTAAAAGAATAATCGAGTTTGAAGACATTATAAACTGTTTTTGCCTACATATCAAATGTTTCTCATTATAGTATCTTTATTACATTCTGTTTAACATGCTTACAAAAACTAATGAAATAATTATTAAATATTATTTTGTATTTAGATAAATTAATTTCACCAAAATCAATGTAGGTATTTGTTTAAACTTCATGTGTGAGAACTTAATTTTTTTATTGGCCTACATTTGTGCCTGATATTTAATGAAGCCATAATACTAAAATGAAAAACTAGTATCTGTATTTCATAGACCTAAAGCAAATATATATATATCAACTTTTAGAAATGAATTTATGATTTTACATTATAATTTGTGCACAGGAATAAGAATACTTTTTAAGGTTATAGTCAATTCTGAAGAAACTAGAGAAGATTAGAGACAGCACTAAAAACTGAAATCCAATATTACTAAATACTCTTCTTTTGATGTCTCCTGACAAATTCTCTGATCTAATCTTCAAAGGAACAGCAGTGTTGTCTATTTTTAATTTAATACTTCTACCATTCAAGGGGATATTAAGTAAGCATGTTCCATTAAAAAATAAACCCAGAATTGTTTTAAGCATTTAAGTTTATATTAATTTAAAAATAGTATATTTTAAAATTTAAAGTTTTCTTTTCTTTTCTTTCTTTCTTTCTTTCTTTCTTTCTTTCTTTCTTTCTTTCTTTCTTTCTTTCTTTCTCTCTCTCTCTTTTTTTTTTAAGCCAAGCACCCATACTAGTATGCAGAATGAAGAGAAGAAAGGAGGACAGGCCAAGAGGAAGGAACTCTGCTCAATTAATAATACAACTCTGGGTTCATCCCTTCATGGATTTTGTAGTCACCCAGAGAAACACATGGTTCTTAAAAATTATGCACCTCCAGGACGATCTTGTTTTGATGTTTGGGTTACAATAAGCTTCCTCAGGTTGCCGATAGTATCATCAGTGATTTAATGGGTACCTTCTTCACCGATCATGGCAAACAACCTCAATCATCCTGGCTGGAGCTCAAATCACATGGAACCTGCCAGCATCACAAGCTCCAGGGTTTTTTAAAGCACAAGAAAATGTGGAAACAGAGAAGCCACATAATTGCTCCATGAGTTATTATTACTAACTGGAGAAATTAATATAATGTTAATAAATGTATTTAATCTACATTTATTATATATGAATTTATTGCTAATAAATTGACAATTTTTTTCCAACAACTAGATTGAATTTTCTGAGACACTATTTACATGAGGCCAAAAACTAGGTTGCAAGGGGAAAGGTGAGTAAAGAAACTGTGGAATGGAGGAAGGAATCAGCACAACACGTCACTAGTACTGATCTGAGTAAGAGAAATGTTGCAAGTGAAGGAAAAGTTACTGACATTTTAATAATCAATCGTTTTGTAAGAGTTAGCTAAGATTTCTGTTTCTGGGAAAAAATTGGTATCACACTAACCTTCTTCCATCTCGCTCTGTCTCTTTCTTTTTCTGTCTTTCTTTCTTTCTTTCTTTCTTTCTTTGTCCCTGTTTCTTCCCTTTCTTCGTCTCTGTTTCTTCCCTTTCTTCATTTGTTTCTTCTCTATTTTTACCAAAAGCATTGTGCTAAGAGTATTCTATAGCAAAGAATTCTCCTCCAAGGAAACGTTATTTATCTATTTATCAAGAAGTAAGTTAAGAGCATACTTACAAAAACATTAGCCCAGGCCAGCTGCTTTTATTTCCCCTTTCCTGTAAGTGCCTCTTAGTATGGGAGAAATTGCAGACCAAATAAATGATCTAACTCTTCTTCTTCATAGAAAGACACAAACTTTATTTTTCCATAGTAAGTGAATGTTTTTTGGAGGGAAGTGGGTAGATAAATTAATTTACATCTTCTGCATCATGAATAAAAAAGGTCTTTTAAAAAATAAGTATTTATATAAGTAAATATGCCTATTACATAATCTGATTTTGCAGAAGTGTCTTTGATCATTTGGACCTAAATCAAGATTGCTTCTTAAGGATGTATTTTCTGCTTGCTTCCATTGTCAGTGTTGTAGAAACAGCCAACCCAAGACTAATTTGAAGTCCACAGTAAAATTGTCCCTTCTTTTTGCCAGTGATTGGTAGAGTAAATGGAACACCTTTATAGATCAGCAAATGTGTGAGGAAAGTGACAATCTTGAATAATAGTTCTCAGTTCACCAGAAATCTGTTAAATTTAATTTTTTTTCAGTAAAGTGGATAAAACAAGAAGAGAAAGAAAAGAAGAAGAAAAAGAGGAGGAAAGAATCAAGTGTTCTACGGTAGTTTTGGGATTGACAAAAGTAAGACTGATACTTCTTTCTTTTTTTTTCATGTTTCAAGATTTATTGAGGTGGGTGAGGACAATGGTACACAATGCAGAAAACTGCAACAGAAACAAACTTTTGGTTTCCAGAAGTCACACCAGCAGGAGGAAGAGGACACGAAGACTGGCCACTGGATGACCTGGCCTAGATGAAAGAGAATCAGTCTTCCTGGGTCATTGCATTCTGCTGGGCAGGGCAGAGCCAGCTGAAGAAGCTCCAATTCTGGACTCCAAGTCCCCAGAGTCACAGGGCTTTCCCTCTGTCCCTCACAGAGAGGAAAAGTTGATCCGTGATGTCCATGAAAGGCCTGGGGCAGTGGGGTGTGGGCGGGGACCCCAGGTCATCATCCTGAGAGGGCCATTGCCTCCATCCCTTAGGGCTTCCTTCAACAATCTCCAGGCCCAAGGCAGCATTCCTGAGACCAGAAGGTGCTGGTAACGAGAAGGCATGTGTGAAAGCACCAGCATCTGAGAGGGACAGATGTGAGCCCTCCAAACATGGGAAACGGCTTTCAGCAGTTTCTCTCCCTGCATTATCGATAACCAGAGCACAGGCAGCCCATGATCATTTTTGAGTGCAGGAGGATACTTCTTTCTTCCTGCTAACACACCAGAGTTCAGAATTCTAGAAATCAGGTGCAGGTATGAGATGTTTCTGGAGCAGTGACAGTAACATCAGTGTTGGATCTGATCAGTACAGTCCAATGGTCAACTTTTGACTAATTCTAAACAGCAGCTCAGCTAGTAAAGAATATTTCTGTTGTAGTCTTATTTTTTAATTGCTGGTAAATCTTAAAACAAGAACACACATACTCCCAGTCATTGCATTTGGAGTCAGGAGAGTTTGTGGCTTTATTTTGTTTACAGCAATCAGTAGGGAGAAGTTTCATTATTTTATTTAGATGCAGAGAGAGACAGATAGCTGGGGCAATGATTCAAGTGTTAATATCTAAGTGATACTGCTTTAATTTATGAGAGCTACTTAGTCAAGCCCTGATATGCATATCATGAGACAATAGAACATAGAGTTTAAGGGAAGATGCTTAACAGACAAAGTCTTGACTTGGATCCTCAATTCTCATGTTGGTCTGTCACTCACCTTCTCTGTACTGTGAGTTGCTCGTGTGTACATGAGGATAATAATTTAAACAACGTGCCATGGTAAGAAGAATAAATGATATATCTATAATGCTTAAGACAGTTTCTGGAATTTTGCACACCCTTCATAAATGTAAGTAATCACTACGTAGAGAATAGAATGGCAACACAATGATCTAGGCAGAGGTGATATTTCTTTTGGGGGCTGGGGTCAGACTAACAGTCATGTGACAATCCAGGAAGGGCGATAAAGAGCAAGTATGTATCAGAAGCAATAACTAGGGTACAGTTAAATAAGTAGAAAAATGCAAAGTTTACAAAATGAGCCAAGTAGCAGTTAATTCTTGTTATTTGAATGTTTCCTCCACAACTCATGTTGAGCTTTAATTGCTACTGTGATTCTATTAAGAAGTGAGACCATAAAGAGATTATTAGGACATCAAGGTTTTGTTCACATGAATGGATTAATGCTGTTATTGTGGGAATGGGCTAGTTATTGCACGAATGGTCTCCTAATAAAACAATGATGTTTGATTTCTATTTTTATTTCTCTTTCACATGCCTGTTTGCCTTTCTGCTATGGAATGATGCAACATGAAGACCCTCACCAAATGTCAGTGCTGTGCTCTTGAACTTCTCAGCCTCTAGAATCACAAGCCAAATAAAATTCTTTCAAACAAAAAGTGTGCATGTGTATATATACCCAGCCTGTGGTCTTCTCTTATAGCAACAGAAAATGAACTAAGATATTTGTGATTTTAAAATACTAGAGTTCATATATTTTTGTTATCTCTTTCTTTTGGAAATGTCCTGAAAATTTACAAAGAAAGAAAAATAAGTACAGTTAAAAAAAATTATAGACATCGGTAACCTTGAACAAAACAATAATGAAAGAGCTACCCACATGCTCAAAATGGAATTGCTAAAGTCATATCACCTGCAGATAAAACTCGTAGAAAAGCATATTTCTTTAAAATACAAATTTTATTTTCTGAGTAATCAAGCAAATATTTCCTTATTTAAGTCACCTAGAACAGTGTTTATAGGTTGGCATTGTGGACTTTCCTGGACCACATCTGTCATTACAAATTAGTGTGACAGACAACTTTGAGCCAAGAATGCAAAAAAAAAAAAATGACTTAAGGGAAGAATTTTGTTTATGAGACAAATTTAGGAGAACCTCAATCCTTCAGGTGTAAGTTTATAAATACTTGAAAGATAAATGATTTTTTTTTGAATAACATTTTGCAGTGAACAGACAACACCTTAACCAAATGATTAAACTTAGCAGCACAAACAATGGGTCGAACGGACATTATGTTCTTGACAAAGCATTGCTCTTGAAGCAATAAGAAGGCAACAATATTACTATTGTATAATTGCTAATAGAAGTTTAAAACTGAATCTGATGAAAAAATGATCACACAAATCAAAATTTTCTTCCAACAATCTGGAAGAAAACTGACCTGGAATCTTGAACAGTGTCAATGTAATAAAAGACTAAATATTCAGAGACCCTTCTGTGAGTTGAAGCATATTAAAAAGACATGATAGCAAAATGCAACTCATGATTGATCACTGGATCCCAGACCAAAAAAAAAAAAAAGCCATAACAAAATTTCGAGAAAAACTGGAGAAAATTTAATATGGATGGAATAGTAGGTAATATTAGTATATAAATATCTTAGGTATGATAACAGTATTCTGGTTATATATATATATCCAAATATATTGATTTTTCACTTTTTTTTCATTTTTCTTTTTTTGAGTTGGAGTCTCACTCTGTCGCCCAGACTGGAGTGCAGTGTCCGCTCCCGGCCAGCCACCGCAGCCTTGACTTGCTGGGCTCCAGCGATCCTTCCGTCTCAGCCTTCCAAGTAGCTGGAACTACAGGCGCGCTACCATGCCTGGCTAATTTTTTGATTTATTGTAGAGATGAGGTCTCGCCAAGTTGCCCAGGCGGGTCTCGAATCAGCAGGCTCAGGCAATCCACTCACCTCAGCTTCCCAAAGCGCGGGATTACAGGCTGAGCCACTGATCCCGGCTCTTTTTTTTCTTTTAGAAACAGCATCCCTCTCTATAGCTCAGGATAGAATGCTGTGTAGTGGCATGATCATAGTTCACTGTAGTCTCAACTTTCTGATCTCAGCGATTCTCCCACCAGGGACTACAGATGAATGCTACCATGCCAATTATTTATTTATTTGTTTATGTATGTATGAATTTATAAGACAGTGTCTTGTTATACTGCCCAGGTTGGTCTTGAATTCCTGGCCTCAGGTGACCTTCCTGTCTTGGTCTCCCAGAATGTGGAGATTACAGATGTGAGCCAGCATGTCATCTCTGGTTTTATTTATTTATTTATTTACTTATTTATTTATTTACTTATTTATTTTGTTGTTGAGTTGGAGTCTCACTCTGTCGCCCAGACTGGAGTGCAGTGGCCGCTCCCGGCCACCGCAGCCTCGACCTGCTGGGCTCCAGTGATCCTTCCGCCTCAGCCTTCCAAGGAGCTGGAACTACAGGCGCATGCTACCACGCCCGGCTAATTTTTTGATTTATTGTAGAGATGAGGTCTT
Source organism: Tarsius wallacei (assembly GCA_963574415.1). Classification (NCBI taxonomy): domain Eukaryota; kingdom Metazoa; phylum Chordata; class Mammalia; order Primates; family Tarsiidae; genus Tarsius; species Tarsius wallacei. The sequence continues at coordinate 4,849 of CAUYQG010024478.1, read as the reverse complement.
GCTTGCCCAGGCGGGTCTCGAACCCGCAGGCTCAGGCAATCCACTCACTTCAGCCTCCCAAAGGCGTGGGATTACAGGCTGAGCCACCGAGCCCGGCTGGTTTTATTTTTTAATTGCTGAAGTAAATGTGAAATGTAATAACAGATTTAATAATTTCTGTGACTTTTGTATGCTTCAGCAAAAAAACCAAACAAAAACACAAAAAAACCAGCAATAATGTGTGTAGGTCTTTGTTTGTGCTGCTGTGACAAAATAACTGAGACTGGATAATTTATAAACAACTGAGATTTCTTTCTGACAGTTCTGGAGGCCAGGGAGTTCAAGACCAAAGGGCCAATAGAGTTGGTGTCTGGTAAGGGCCTGCTCTCTCTGCTACCAAGGTGGCACCTTTTGTCATATCTTCTAGAAGGAATAAATGTTGTGATCTCACATGGCAGAAGGCAGAAAGGGGTAAAAAAAGATGAATACCATGTGAAGTCTCTTATAAAAGAGTGAATGGAATTATAAGGGTATTATTAATTCCATTCACAGGAGAGGGATCCTCATAACCTAATTACTTCCTAACGGGTCACCTCATAATTCTATTGCATTGGAGATAAAGTTTTAACATAAATTTTGAAGGTACATAAATATTCAAGCCATAAATGAGGTGTGGTGTGTGTGTGTGTGTGTGTGTGTGTGTGTGTGTGTGTGTGTTGTATCACGGGTCTGTTTTATCTTGGTATGTATTATGACTTCCTTTTTCACCCAGTCTCATTTCAGTGCATGTTAAGATAGTTGATTCAACACCAAGTCTCTCCCATATGTGGCTGGAAATCTTTACTTGGTGCCAGTTAATTTGCCAGAAAACTAGACAGATTTATGAGCCATCACAGGTTACTTGATACTTGAGTAACTGTGTCAAACTCAAAGTTGGGTATGAGAGATTCTCTTTGGACAAAATTAAATTTGGACAACAGAAACCTGTATGGATGATGGTTTGGCCAGGAGTGGTTAAAGAAATCGCACAAGAATCTATTAACCCAGTCACCACCATCTTTTAGGTGAAACATTTTAGTGAGTGTCCTGTCAGTAACAATTCATCATTTTCCAAAAGCCAACAAAAAGTTTTCCATAACCAATAAATTATATTTGCTCATTTTATTTACTTTTTTTTGTTTGAGTTGGAGTCTCAGTCTGTCGCCCAGACTGGAGTGCAGTGGCCGCTCCTGGCCACTGCAGCCTCGACCCACTGGGCTCCGGCGATCCTTCTGCCTCAGCCTTCCGAGTAGCCAGAATTACAGGCACGCGCTACCATGCAGGGCTGATTTTTTGATTTATGGTAGAGATGAGGTATCACCAAGTTGCCCAGGTGGGTCTCGAACCTGCCGGCTCAGGAAATCCACTCACCTCAGCCTCCCAAAGCGCGGGATTACCCGCTGAGCCACCTAGCCCGGCTTGTTGTTTTAATTAGCAAATACAACTAGCTTTTACTGTGCTCGAGGTCATGTTTTAAGAACTTTACAAATGTCAACTCATTTATTTTATTTAATTTTCATGACATTATGAGGTAGGTACAATTATTGTCTCTATTTTATAGAAGAGAAATTTGAGGCACAGAGATGTCAGTTTTCTTGCCCAAGATTACACAGTGAAGTGACAACATAGAATTTCAATTTAGGTAGTTTGGCATCAGATTACATATTATGAACAATTTTACCTGCCAACTCCCTAATTTTCTTGAAACTTTCAATAACTTCTTACTGCTTACTTTAAAACTTTATCCTCCTTAGCTTGCTACTCAGTCTTTTATAAAGATGCTTTAACTAATACTTGTTTCATCTTTCTATAATTTCTCTCTTCCTATTCCATATCAGAATCATTCACATTTTCTTTCTCACTTTATATGCACATTTTGTTGATTGCAATGCATTTAACCAATTGTTAATTTACACTGAATACTGCTTCTATATTTAATTGAAAGCATCTCCATGCATTCTTTTCTTTAGTTTTTATATATTTCTGTCTCTTTCATATCTAACCTGTTTCTGACACTTTGCTTATCCTGACCCTCTCTCTTTTCTTTCTTCATTAGCCTGAATTGTCATCATCATTCTGAATCACAGTCTTAATTTTGCCCTACTCTCATGTGCTGTTCAAGTTCAGCTTCTGTTTCCTGAACATAGTTTCCACATAAAGACTCTGTTCTTCCTATTTACCCAGGGTGACAAAATTAGTTTTTTTCATTAGAAGTACAGGAAACAAAATGAGAGACTATAATAAAACTCCACTATTATTTGACTATAGGAATAAAAAGGGTGCTATATAGTAAATATTTATATATGCAATTGCTAACCATTGTCTGTAATCACTCTTAACAATAATGAAATAATCCCAGAATTGTTTCTTATTTCTTATTATAAAGGGTTTTTTCATTATCACTCGTCTATTGTTGGGTTTGAAAGCAAAGCACTGTTAGAAGTTTCAACTTTTGTGAAAGTTTTATCTGTAACTAAAATTTGGGTTAACTCTTATAACACACAATTAAATACATTGTACATATCTAATATGTAGTGTCCATGATATAAGCCAACATTACTCAAAGTAATTATTTAAACTCAAATGTTCTTTTGAAAAGAGAAAACTGTATATTGTGAGAGTATTTATTTGCAAAAGGAAATTAGATGTGGTTAGCTGGAAATTGTTAATACACATTTATTAATAATTTCTAAATACCTTCCATTAATAATATGCTAAATAAAATATGCTAATGTTTAGGCATTATCTTTGTAAAATTTGCATTTCAATTAATATTATTTATGCCATTACCCTATCTATATTTTTTCAAAAATCCCTTTTGGTCATTACATATTTTTTATTTTTAAATTGTCCTCAGAGAACATATTTAAACATATTTAAGATCTATTCATTTACTTATCAAGGTAGGGTACTGTAGGTTTGGAGTTTTTTATTTCATTTTGATGGTCATGGTAGATAAGAAGCTTTTTATCATGTATATTCTGATCTTGGATAAGACTATAAAGAAGTATTTTTTCAAATGTGTACTTTGTCATGTAGTGAAGTCATACACCTTAGTGATAGTTGGTGTTAACAGGTATAATAATGCACAATATTTAATAATTTTTAGCAAAAATGCACATCATTCTCCCTTTGCCAGTTATCTTTCACATATTCATGCACATACACAAATTAAATTTATGCTATATGTCTATTTACCCATATTACAGACTTTGACACATTTTTTTATTTAAATTTTTCTTTCTATGAAAAATGAAGAAAATGACAACAGACTATTTAAATAATTTAAGCCTCTTTCAAAATGCATTAAAATTATACATTTTCCAATCTATAATTTTAAAAAAATCTCATTTTGTGGGAAAAAAATAAGAAGGCATAACATTCTACCATGACTTTTATAAAAAACTTGATTGGATGTAAACATGACTTTTAAGGTCAGTATATAGAATTACAAGTGCAAATATGCCTTGTAGCCTAATAGTTATGAACTGTATTTACCATAAATTTCAGCCAAATAGGAAAACACAGTCCAATTAATGGAGTCAATTTGGCAGCATGCTGAAAGTATCAATGATATCAAAATTTAAAAGTTAAATGCTGAGGGGGGGCCAAGATGGCGACCGGGCAGCGTGGTCTGTGAGACCTCCGCAGAAAAGGACACAGAAAGACTCCGGATCTCTCCAGGGGGCCTGCTCCCCACACGGAACTTGTCCACAGACACCGCAGAGGCATCACAGCAGGCCTGAGGTAAAAGCGGCCACCCAGGCGACCCAGGGCCCGCCAGAGCCGCGGACGCCGCCGACCCGAGGCGTGCCGCCGCTGCCACCGCCCCGGGGACCCGGAGCCCGCCCACGCCGCGGACGCCGCCGACCGGAGGCGCACCGCCGCCCACCGCCCCGGGGACCTGAGGCACGCTGCTGTGGGCGCCGCCGCCAAGGCGACCCGGGGCCCGCCCACGCCACCGCCGCCGCCGAGGCGACCCGGGGCACGCCCAAGCCGCGGACGCCGCCGGCCCGAGGCGCGCCGCCGCCACCGCCGAGGCGACCCGGGGCCTGCCCACGCTGCGGACGCCGCTGCCGAGGAGACACGGGGCCCGCCCACGCCGCGGACGCCACTGGCCCGAGGTGCGCCGCCGCTGCCGAGGCGACCCAGGGCCCGCCCACGCTGCAGACGCCGCCGGCCCGAGGTGCGCTGCCACTGCCGCCGCCCCGGGGACCAGGGGCACGCCGCCGCGGCCGCCACGGCCAGCGATCCAGGGGGCACCCACGCCGCAGACGCCGCTGCCCCGAGGCGCGGCGCTGCCACTGCCTCCGCTGGCGACCCGGGGCCCACCACCGCCGCAGTCGCTACCAGCGACCCAGTAGTGCCACTGCCGCAAGCGGCTCAGTGATCGCCGCCACCGCCAGCGGCTGGGGACCCAGCGCTACCACCGGGTTTTGGGGGGGCAGCGCCACTGTCGCAAGCAGCTCGGCTCGCCGCTACGGCCAAGACACCGCTACTGATCACCACCGCTACCACCGCCACTGATCGCTGCAGTGGGACGCTGTAGGAGGCTCCACCCGACCCGCCCCGCCCCCGCGGCAAGTGGCTCGGCTGGGCTAGCCGCCCGCGGTCTAGACACTCGTCGCTTTCACTGCTGCAGCCAGACACCATCATCACCGCTGCGGTCCTGGAACTTTCACCGCCTCGGTCTAAATACGGCTGCCTCTGCAGCCTATGTCTGAGCTGATCCACC
>CAUYQG010024477.1:0-78953 GCA_963574415.1 Tarsius wallacei | reverse complement strand
AAGGATCGCCGGAGCCCAGCAGGTCGAGGCTGCGGTGGCCGGGAGCGGCCACTGCACTCCAGTCTGGGCGACAGAGTGAGACTCCAACTCAAAAAAAAAAAAAAAAAAAAAAAAATATAGTGATGGAAGGAGAGGGCTTATCACAAGGGACCGTGTTTGAATTAGGTGAGTCACATACGGGTAACAACACAGGTTGAGGTCTGGCTTCAAAAGCTTTGGAGATGTGGAGGTCAAGGTCTTGAGTGTAAGAAAAGGCACTGTGCCATCATCCTCAATGCATGAAGGAAAGTGGGCAGCTGATGGCGACAGATGGCAACAAAGAGGAGACGGTGGGTTGGATGGCCAAGCGGCAGGGACCATGGAGGTGCAGTTTTTAATAAGCAGGAGTAGGATAATCATCCAAAATGATGTCAGGGCATAAGTTGAACACCCGCACCATCTCCCAACCTTGATTAGAGGATGACACAGTCACCTCCAGAGAAGACTATAAAAGAAGTTACGCACTTAGGCCAGGTGTGGTGGCTTAGCCTGTCATCCCAGCACTTTGGGAGGCCAAAGCATGAGGATTGTCTGAGCCCAGGGGTTCGAGACCAGCCTGGGCAACATGGTGAGAGCTTGTCTCTACACTAAGTCACAAAAACTAGCCAGGCATGGTGGAATGCGTCTGTAGTTTCAGTTACTTGGAAGGCTGAGGCAGAAGGATCGCCTGAGCCCAGCAGGTTGAGGCTGCGGTGGCTGTGAGCATGCCACTGCACTCTACCCTGGGTGACAGATTGAGACTCCAACTCAAAAAATAATAATAATGCTTTAAAAAATAAAAGAAAAAAAGTTACGCATTTAGAGATGAGCTTTTTACATGCAAAGAAGTGCAGGAAATATCTAGAATAGAGATGGAATTCAGAGACATTTTCTGATCCAGAGGCAAGTGGGAACCAGAAGTTGGCCAAGAGGAAGGACCAGGTCCTGGCGAGAAAAAACGAAGCCTTATGGAGGTGATGGTGCATGAGAGAGAGATGCTTTGGAGTGCTGACACTCAAGCACTGGTTTTCACAAACTGAGAGGAGAGGACCAGGGATGGCACTGAATGGTCTGTCTAGCAAGAATGAGCACCAAGTCCCATTGGGAGATGGGAAGTCAGATACTGCCAATTGTCATGCTGATTCTGATGCCATGTTTTCACTTATTCATTGAACAAATAATGTGCAAGGTTCTAACTGTGCCAGGCTCAGTGCCAGGAACTGGGGACGGAAAGATTAATGGTGCCGGGTTTTGACCTCCACGAGGAAGTCTCAGTCTGATAAGAAGGTAGCTAACCACAGCATTGTGATAAGAATAAATGACAACTTAACAGTATTTGAGATCTGACAGTTAAGTTCATGAGCTCATCCTGGAAAAAGTACTCCATACCTCATTGCTGAAGATCACTATGGTCACCTTTGAAGTTTTCCCCTTGGGAAGTTATGTACTGACACAAGCGCCTAGTCCAGCTGTCAAAGCAATGTTGGAACTTTTTTTCTGGAATGGCCATCAGAGTCATCATTGTATTACCCTTGATGTCCTGAATGTTGTCAAATGTCTTCCTTTCAATATTCCTTTATCTTCAAGTAGAAAAAAAGCCATTGGGGGCCAGATCAGGTGAGAAGGGAGGGTGTTCCAATATAGTTGTTTGTTCAATGTTGCCAACATAAGCGCATAGTGGCAAGTTTGTGAACTTAATTGTCAGACCTCAACAAATAACAACAGCAGCTCTGATGGCCATTCCAGAAAAAGCATTCCAATAATGTTTTGTTTTGTTTTGTTTTTTGAGTTGGAGTCTCACTCTGTAGCCCAGGCTGGAGTGCAGTGGCACGCTCACGTCCTCTGCAGCCTTGACCTGCTGGGCTCAGGCAATCCTTCCACCTCAGCCTTCCCAGTACCTGGCACTACAGGTGCGTATTACCACGTCCAGCTTATTTTTTTGATTTGCTGTAGAGACAAGGTCTCACCAAGTTGCCCAGGCTGTTCATGAACCCCTGAGCTCAGGCAATCCTCTCGCCTTGGCCTCCTGAAGTGCTGGGATTACAGGTTTGAGCCACCGCGTCTGGCCCAAACATTGCTTTGGCAGGTGGACTAGGTGCTGGTGTCAGTGCATAGCTTCCCAAGGGGAGCACCTCGAAGGTGACTGCAGTGATATTCAGCAATGAGGTGTGCAGCACTTTTTCTAGAATAGTTCTTGAAACTCATGGTCAGACCTCATATATCCGTCCATCTTCAGAAAGGTCCCTGAATCCACTAGGAGGGACGTCTGTCCACTACTCACTATTCCAAGAAGATTCAGCCCAGAATGTTCATGGCTGTCCTTCGTCATCATGACATTGACACAACAGCAGTGCCTAATCTAGAGTTTCCTTTAATGTAACTAAAATACAGCTTTCAACATTTTCCCTCTCAATCCCAGGAAATTTGCAGCTGAAAATGGGTTCCTGCCCTGACCATCTTGGTTTCCTCTTTCATCTCACTGTAACTTAGCCTGTTTCAATCTTGAGATACCTCAGCATTACCCCTGGGGCTTGTCAAGACACAGAGAGTAGGTACCACCACCTGTTGCCAGGCTGGAGTGCAGTGGCACGCTCACAGCCTCTACGGCCCCAACTTGCTGGGCTCAGGTGATCCTTCCACCTCAGCCTCCCAAGTAGCTGAAACCACAGGCGTGTGCCACCATGCCAGGCTAATTTTTTGATTGATTGCAGAGACGAGGTTTTGCCAAGTGCTCAGGCTGGTCTTGAACCCCGGGACTCAGGCAATCCTCTCGTCTCCACCTCCCAAAGCGCTGGGATTACAGACCTGAGCCACTGTGCCCAGCCGAGGTTTTTTTCATTTCTCAAAAGTTCCCACGTAATGCTGAGGCTGCCAGCCCCAGGATTTGAGAACCACACTTTGAGAACCATTGCTGTAAACAGATTGGTAACACTTTACTCCAGCAGACCTTACTTTTCAACTACAAAAGTCCCATAAATGCACCCATTATTCTTACTTGTTAAGGGGAGTCTCTGAGGAAGAAAACAACCCCTAAACATTTATTTTACTTTCACAGTTCCAGTGCCTGTAGCCTGGTCTATGTAACTATTCCCCATAGTTTTCTAGCAATGCCCCATTTGGCGGGAAGATGTGGTATTTGAACTGAGTCTTGAAGGATGAGTAGGAGTTGGTTGAGTGGACTGGAGGAACGTGGGATTCAGAGGACAGCTACCAGGCTTCTGTGACAGAAGACACACTTTGGAGAGCTTTATGTAGGGAATACAAGCCTGGGTTCAGAAAATGTCATACAATAAAAAAGCTTTTTTTTTTTTTAAATGGAAGTAAACTTTGGAAATAATATGTCATACTACATTTTTTTTAAACACCAGAAAAGGTTAAAAAAAAGTAATAGAGTCCTAATATAGAACATTCCCCCTTTTTTGCTGAATTGAAATCTAGTGAAAGATGAACACAGGCATCGGATAAACTGATAGAGAAATAAATATCAGCTTTGTGACTGACAGAGTCTAGATTGGAGTATGAGGGTTTTCTAGCTGGGAAGCCAGATGGCCTTCCGAGTGCTACACTCCAGACTTGAACTTACCCATCGAGTCCGGAGCCTTGCTGGACAACCCCAGGTGTCCCCTGGGGTAGAGCTGGAACCCCTTCCCACCAGCATGGGGCTAGGGCAAGGCAAGTGTGGATTTAGGGCCCAGAATTTATGGAAGGTCGAGCAAGTGCAGGGTTGGTCTGGAGGCTGTTTGGTTGAAAAACAGGCACAAGAAGAGGGCATTGAGCCAAGATTTCCAATTCTTTCTCCCAATCTCATCAAATAAAGGGGAGAAGAATGAGTGAGGATTGAAGAGTCATCCTGTTCCTAGGGAAGAAGTCCTCTCTCTGGAAGCATTAGGATGGAACACGGCTCTCAAAATAACTTCTCTTAACATTTTGGTATATGTACTATTTATATCATATTAAATATTTTTAATATACATATTATACCGAGGGTGCCAAAAAATGTATACTCATTTTAAGAGATGTTATCTATGTATTACTTTTAGTTCACTGTCATCAGAAGTGTCTGGACTCTGATGGGAACCACTTTGAGCACCTCTCATAACTGCAGAAGTCAAACGTGACTTGTATTTATCTTTTATTATCAGTATGTATTGTATATTGCAATTTTAATATGGTTTTTTCCTTTCTTAATTGTGTATGCCTTTTTTTTGGCACCCTATTTATATACTCTGCTCTTTTGTTTAGTTTATGGCAGCCTGTAATTCTCTTTAGTACATGGTATTTGTCTTAGCCTGGGTTGCTGCAACAAAGGATCGTAAACTGAGTGGTTGTAATCAACAGGAATTCATTTCTGATTGTTCTGGAGGGTGGAAGTCCAAGATCAAGGTGCCAGCATGGTTGGGTTCTGGCGAGGGCTCTCTTCTGAATTGTTTCAGACTGCAGTCTTCTCAGAGCCTCACATGATGGAAAGAAGTGAGAGAGCTCTCTGGGATCCCTTTGACAATGGCACTAGTTCCAGGTGTGAGGGCTCCACCCTCATGATCTGATCACCTCCCAAAGGTCTCATCTCCTAACACTACTCACATAGGGGATGAGGATTTCAGCTTATGAATTTTGGGGGGGCATAAACATTCAGTTCATTTATACCAACTTTTTTTTTTAATTGGAGTCTCATTCTGTCACTCAGGCTGGAGTGCAGTGGCACACTCACAGCCACCGCAGCCTTGACCTACTGGGTTCAGGCAATCCTTCCACCTCAACTTTTCAAGTAGCTGGAACTACAGGCATGTGCCACCATGCCCGGCTATTTTTTTTTTTTTTTTAATTGTAGAGACGAGATCTCACCATGTTGCCCAGGCTGGTCTTAAACTCGCTGGCTCAGGAAATTCTCTCATGTCAGCCTCCCAAAGTTCTGGGATTACAGGTGTGAGCCACCATATCCTGCTATACCACCCTTTTTAATGGCTTCAGAGTAGACCATTGTATGGTGTTACCGTAATTTATTTAGTTAAATCTCTTGGTAGGTAGTTTTCTCCATTGCTTAGTTAACATACATAATCATTAAAGAACATCCTTTTGGTTAGGGTTGAGAATTATGGGACCCTAAAGCCTTGAGTCAACTCTCCACTCTGCCACTTAGTAGCTTATCTCTTTGTTCCTTAGTTTTTTCATCTGGATGATGAAATATTATCTATCTTGTCGGGCTGAGGTGAGGACTAAAAAAGCTAATAACATGCGGGGCTCGGTGACTCAGCCTGTAATCCCAGCACTTTGGGAGGCTAAGGCGAATGGATTGCCCGCACATTTGAGACCAGTCCAGGCAACTTGGCGAGACTTCATCTCTACAATAAATAAAAATAAAAACATTAGCCAGGCATGGTAGTGCACACCTGTAGTTTCGGCTACTTGGAAGGCTGAGGCAGAAGGGTTGCCAGAGCCCAGCAGGTTGACAATGGGGAAACCTTGACCATGCCACTGCACTCCAGCCTGGGTGACGGTGTGAGACTCCAACTCAAAAAATTAATTAATTAATGACATGTAAAGACTTTAGAAATGCCTGGCTCAGACCAAGTACTCAATCAACATTGACAGCACAACAAAGATGTCTTTGCATATTTGTCCTATATTTTCATTCATAAACTTCCTAGAGGTGGAATTAACAGACCAAACATGAACACTTCATTTTTCTTTCTTTTTTTTTTTTTTTTTGAGTCAGAGACTTACTCTGTCACCCAAGCTGGAGTGCATTGGCATGATCAGGGCCCACCATAGTCTTGACTTCCTGGGCTCAGGTCATTCTTTTGCCTCAGCCTCCGAGTAGCTGGGATGACAGGCGCATACCACCAAGCCTGGCTAATTTTTTGAGTTTTTGTAGAGATGAGGTCTCATTATGTTGCCCAGTCTGGTCTCAAACTCCCGGGATCAAGCAATCCTCCTACCTTGGCCTCCCAAAGTGCTGGGGTTACAGGCATGAGCCACTGCACACTGCCAGATCGCTGGTGACATTAGATTCTCATAGGAGTGCGTATACTACCATGAACTGTACATACAAGGAATCTAGGATGCACGCTTCTTATGAGAATCTAATGCCCGATGATCTGAGGTGGAGCACAGGCAGTGATGCTAGCACTGGGGAGTGGTTGTAAATACAGATGAACATTAGCAGTGAGGTGTGACTGCACAGAGGCCATAATAAATCAATTGCTTGTGACACATACCAAAATAACGATTTCATAATAATAATAATAATTTCATTATATATTATGATGAATTATATTCACTATATTAATATATTTCAATGTTTAAGTATTTATTATATGTATGTCTATATATATTTATTTCTATTACAATGTAATTATAATAGAAATAAAATTCACCTTATTAATGCACGTGAATCATCCCCAAACCATCCCTCCCTCTCCCGGTTCATGAAAAAATTGTCTTTGATGAAACCAGTCCCTGATGCCAAAAACTTTGAGAACCACTGTCCTGAAGAATCATCTTAAGTCAGCACAAATTTCAAGTTATTTTTATGATAAGGGCAGGGGGAAGGAAGAGGCTAGGATCAAGAGGTGACTGATGATGGCAGATATCTGGGTGCCAGTGAGGGTCTGAGGGGGGCTGGGAAGCTTCTTTGTTCTTGGTCAGGTCACAATGTTCCTGTGAGTCTGTAACAAAACATAGGTAGTTGTTTGCAAACTTCCCTGTTAATCCCAGAATCAGTTTCGAAAACTGTGTAATTGCCAATTTTGTGTTCTATCTTTGTGCCCCGAAATTATCCTAGCCTATGTGCAGGAATGATAAAGACCTCTTAAACAAAAACGGAGTTAGTTAGGTTTGTTCTTTTGCTGTTTCATTGTTACAAAAGATGAAACATTCATAAATCCTGGCCAATAGGAGCAAATAGGATGAAGATGACCCACTACAAGAAGGAGTCAGAGAGAAGATTTTGGCCAGACTCACATCAAAATGGAGATGTGCGAAGTGCTGGTTTCATCAGCATCAAGTTAGCAGAGAGGAGTAAGCAGTCTCAGTGGGGGTGACATCACCTAACTCTTTAAGAGGATGCTACGTCCATTGTAACTGCTTTTTAAAGTTACTCTATGAGGTACAACAAAACGCCATATCTGAGTTGTTTTCTGCCATTATTTTGCCTTTTTTTGTCACCTACCTTCCAGTCGTTGGAGTAGTGAAGATTACAAATGTCTATTTATATTTCTCTTTAAAAACTTGTGGGCAGCCATTGCAGATGTGGGCTTTTCTCTCAAGTTGTCTAAATGAGGACCTGATATAAGCACTTCTTATATCCCTGAGAGCTAATAGAGTCATCCTTACCCACTGGTGAGTGCTCCAGGGGACTAACACATGAGAGGCACTGATGATACATCTTCTAAAACAAATAAATGAGTCCTTATTTTATATTAGAGGAAAATAAGAAATCTTCTATTTCCATGATGAGTCAATGTGTTGTTTTTTTTGTCTATGTGTATTTTTTTTTTTTTTGGCTGAATTTTAACTCTGAGTAATCTAAAATAATTCAAGTTTAATCATTAATGCAAAAGCCATTACAGTTATATCTAAAAGTAAAAATTCACAAAAAATGTGTATTCTTAAGGCTTAAGCCTGAAACATATATACATATATATATATATTTAGTCCCTCAGTACTTGTTAGACTCGCTTCTCATTCCATTATTTGATCTACTTCTACTAATACCATATTCTTGGTAAATTAAGGTCACACAGCATGATCACTCAATACTTGGTCACTACTTGGTCTGCTTCATAATATGCCTTTGAGTGATTATTGAATAATTTACATCCACAGAAACATAAAATAAATCATCAAATGCATCTGAATTCTATTAAAAGCTTGCAAGTTATGATCAATAAGTATGTTTCTTGAATACCGAGAAGGATTTTAGACTCTAAATGACTGATAAACTGATTTTAGACAACGTTGGTAGCTCTGGGATTTCAGGTTCATTATCTCATATCATAGCCTTAAAGAGCAATTATAAGTTGGGAACTCAATAGTTCTTTGATTCAGAAAATAAACTTACATTGTAGTTTATTTTAGCACCAGTAGTAAGACTCAAAAAATTTAGATTTCTACCGGGCTCGGTGGCTCAACCTGTAATCCCAGCACTTTGGGAGGCCGAGGCGAGTAGATTGTCTGGGTTCGAGACCAGCCTGGGCAACGTGGTGAGACCTCGTCTCTACAATAAATAAAAAATTAGCTGGGTGTAATGGCGCATGTCTGTAGTTCCAGCTACTTGGAAGGCTGAGGTGGAAGGATCGCCGGAGCCTAGCAAGTAGACGCTGGGGTGTCTGTGAACATGCCGCTGCCCTCCAACTCAAAAAAAAAAAAAAAAAAGAAAAGAAAAATTTAGATGTTAATATATAATGCATCACTATTGAGATCTTTAAAATTTTTAATTGGTGAAGTGACATACTTTCCAATAAGTTGACTTGTTTTAGCTATGAAACAGTCCATTATTACTAAATATTGGTTTTCGGAGGTGAGCCTCCACAAAGTTTACTTTGCTGTTTGCAAAACTTGATTGTTTGCAACCCCTACTTCCACACATGACTGTATGTTTTTACCTAGAGCACTGAAAGATGCCAATTTAGTGAATTGCCTCTTAGGACCTAAATTACTCTTCAGGACCTCATGGAAACCACAAATTCTAAAGAGTTTAGATTTAATGAAACTAAGAGTGTCAGTACTATGGGAAGATTAAAGAGAGAGTTCAGGGCCAGTCTGTGGGAGGTGTGTATGTTGGGCCAAAGAGTTTAATCTTTGAGTTGGCAGTTTTCCACTGAAGTCCCGGACATGGTTTTATGATCAGTGATGTTTTGGAAATGCTGTGTTAAGTATATCTTCTGTTTAATGCAGAAATTCTCCCTTCTTATAATTTAACATTGTAACTCTCTAAGAATGGTCTATGTAATATAAAACTTTTCCCAAATTTACTTGACCATGAATACATTTTGGCAAACACTGTATTACTGAGATTAATTAGGTGGCCTTATATAGGAGGAGTGAGTGAGTTGGCCAGAGTTGAAAGAATAGAAATTGAGAGTAGCAAGAACAATGGGATGTCTGCTCTAATAGTCCGGGAAAGATGGCGTTAGAAAGAGGGTGTTGGCAATGGGAATGGAAAGGAAGAAGACAGAATTAGACTTGGCATTTGGCTAGGTATGAGAAGGGGAAAGTAAGATAGACAGGTAGGATTAAGGAAAAGGATTGGATGGAAAAGAAGATGAGTTGGGTTGGAGGAATGTTGGCCTTGTAGCAGAGAAGAGATGCTTATTTGGATATTGGAAACATGAAGAAGATTTGGAAATCACTTGTATGAGATCATTTGGGCAGAAGGGAGAAAAGAGATCTGAAAACTCACCCAGACCTGTGATATTTGTACAGCATTTATGTATGAAGAGAAATTCTCATAAATTCTGTGCTAGGCTTAATATCCAGTGTCTTAATCTTAAAAATCTTTTAAGCAAATTATGTCCCAACTTTGAAATACTACTTGAAGAGCTAATCAACCAAAACATAATTTACATGAATCAAATTATTTACACTTTTAAATTTGTTTACTTTTCTCAAACATTTCAGTATCACCAGTCTAACATGTCAGCTTCTTTCTCGTACTTCAAACACATAAAAATTAATAAATGCTATTTATTTATTTATTTATTTTGTTTTGTTTTGTTTTGAGTTGGAGTCTCACTCTGTCGCCCAGACTAGAGTGCAGTGGCCGCTCCTGGCCACCGCAGCCTCGACCTGCTGGGCTCCGGTGATCCTTCCGCCTCAGCCTTCCAAGTAGCTGGAACTACAGGCGCGCGCTACCATGCCCAGCTAATTTTTTTGATTTATTGTAGAGATGAGGTCTCGCCAAGTTGCCCAGGTGAGTGTCGAACCCACGGGCTCAGGCAATCCACTCACCTCAGCCTCCCAAGGTGCGGGATTACAGGCTGAGCCACCGAGAAATGCTATCTATTAATACTATGAATATAAAACTTATTCTAAGCCTTCCAAAAGCATTGATTCTGTGGATTAAATTCATTTAGCCATGATTGGATTTTTTTCTGTGGTTTAGTAATACTTATTTCATGTTTTTCCAGGGCCACGTTCTATTGCCAGACACTAAATAAAAAGAATATTGCCTGAGGATAGCGATGGCTGTAGCTTATTGGTTATTAGACTGATTCTTTTTTGCCCTTTTTGTCATGAACATTTTCAAACATAAGCAAAAGTAGAAGGAATGATGTAATGAACTCTCATTACCTATCACTCTGCTTCTATAATGATCAGTAAATTAGTAATCAGGTTTCATGTACACCTCCTCACCGTCTACTCACTGGCTGTTTAGATGTTTACAGCTTTATTGAGGTATAATTTACATAACACAGCCACAAAACCTGCTCACTGAATTTTTGTGTAATTCAATTATTTTTGGAAAATGTATAGAGTTGTGCAACCATTACCACAAACCAGTTTTCTGCACTCAAGAAGATTAGACCAAAAAACTGTGTGAGACAAACAGAAGGATTTGATCCATATGTATAAAATAAAAATCCGATGGAAATTAACTCTGAGTGGCTTCAAATGTTAAACATTGAAGCAAAGAACTTTAGCGCACTCATATCTTCCAAGCATTAAAAGAAAACGTATTTGAAGAGTTGAGAGAAAGTATGACAATAACTCCACAAATAGAGAATTACAGTGATGATAAGTTATAAAAAATAGCCAAATCAAAAGTTTGGAGTCAAAAAATGCAGCAACTTAAATGAAAAATTTCCTAAAGGGTCACACTAGTAGATTTGAAATGACAGAAAAAGGAATCCATGAACTTGAAATCAGTTCAATAGAAATCATTCAGTAGAAAGCACAGAGGTGAAAAAAAACAGGAAGGAAGAGAGACTTAGAGCTTCAGAAGTCTGTAAAAAACAAAAGAACAAGACAATTGAAATAATAGCTGAAAACATGAGCACTTGGAATATATCACCTTAGAGATATTGAGAGATTCATTTCACTACCTTCTGGCCTCCATTGTTTATGATAAGTCAATTGCTAATTGTATTTCTTTTCCCTTTTTCCTTTTTATGAATAAATTTATTGCTTTTCTCTTTATCATTCTCCTTATATAGTTTGACTATGAGGCTGTCCAAGTGTGCATCTCTTTGTCTTTATCTTACTTTGGTTTCATTTAATATATTGGTTATACAGACTGCTTTAAAAATAAAATTTGGGATAAATGAATGTTGGATTTTGTCAAATGCTTTTTCTGATCTATGACTGTGGTCATGAAGTTTTTCTTCTTTAGCCTGTTGATGCTATTTATGTTAATTAATTTTTGACTGTTGGACCAGCCTTGCAAACCTGGAATAAATCCCATTTGGTCATGGTGTATATTTCTTTTTATACATTGTTAGATTCAATTTGCATTGAGGATTTTTACATCTTGTGTTCACGAGAAATATTGGTCTTCAGTTTCTTTGTGTTGTAATGTCTGATTTTGATACAAGGATAATGATGGACTAATAGAATAAGAAGTAGTTTCTCTCTTTCTATCTTCTAAAAGAGATGGTAGAGATTCGGTATAATTTCTTCCTTAAATGTTTGGTAGAACTCGCTAGTGAATTCTTCTGAGCCTAGTGCTTTCCATTTGGAAAGTTATTAGTTATTGATTCAATTTCTTTAGTAGATATAGACCTATTCAGATGGTCTATTTCTTCTTATATGAGTTTTGGGCAGATTGTGTCTTTCAAAGTATTAGTACATTTCATCTAATTTAATCAATTTGTGAGCATAAATCTGTAGTGATGTTTCCTTTTTCATTTATGAGATGAGTAATTTGTGTATTCTATTTTTTCTTAGTTGGCCTGAGTAGAGGTTTATTGATTGTATTCATCTTCTCAAAGAATGAGCTTTTGATTTCCACACTTTTTCTATTGGTATTTTGTTTTCAATTTTATTGATTCTGCTCGATTTTTTATTATTTTTTTCCTCTGCTTGTTTTAGATTTAATTTGCTCTTCTTTTCTAATTTCCTATGGTGGAAGTTTGGACTGTTGGTTTTAGATCTTTCCCTTTCTAATTACGCATTCAATACCATACATTTCCCTCTAAGCACTACTTTTGCTGCATCTCATAAATTTTGATGTTTTGTTTTCATTTTCATGTAGTTCAAAAATCTTAATTTCTCTTGAGATTTCTTCCTTGACCCATGTGATATACAGAAGCGTGTTGTTTAGTTTCCATGTATTTTGAGATTTTCCAGCTGTCTTTTTGTTACTGATTTCTAGTATAATTCCATTGTGGCCTGAATTTAGGCATTGTATGATTTCTATTCCTTTACATTTGTCAGGACATGTTTTATGACTCAGAATGTGGTCTGTCTTTGCGAATGTTCTATGTGAGTTTGAGAAGAATGCATATTTTGCTGTTGTTGGATGAAAGAGTCTGTAGATGTCAAATTATATTCAGTCGATGATGTTTTTGAGTTCAACTATGTCCTTACTGAATTTCTGTCTGTTGAATCTGTTCATCTCTGATAGAGGATTGTTGAAGTCCTCAACCATAATAGATCCACTCATTTCTCCTTGCTATTCTGTGAGTTTCTGCCTTACATATTTTTATGCTCTGTTGTTAGGCATATATGTGTTAAAAATTATTGTGTCTTCTTGAAGAATTGACCCATTTATTATTATGCAATGCCCCCTTCATCCCCCTGATAACTTCCCTTGCTCTGAAGTCAACTTTGTCTGAAATTAATATAGCTACTCTGTCTTTTGATTTATGTTAGCATTATATATGTTTCTCCATTCATTTACCTTAATCTGTATCTTTATATTTAAAATGGGATTCTGATAGACAACATATAGCTGAGTCTTGTTCTTTATTCTCTTTGACAACATTTGTGTTTTAATTGGCATATTTATATCATTTATACTTAAAGTGATTATTACACAGTTGGATTAATAGCTACTAAACTTGTTACTGTTTTCTATTTGTTGCCTTTAGTCTTTTTTCTGTTTTTTGTCTCCCACTCTTTTTCTGCCTTTGTGAACATTTTGTATGATTCCATTTTCTCTCCTCTGTTAGTCTATCATTTATACTCCTTAAAAAAATTATTTTAGTGGTTATCCTGGATATTGCAATATGCATTTAAGCTAATGTAAATCTACTTTTAAATAATACTATGCCATTTAATGGGTAGTGAGAGTACCTCATAATCATGATTCTAGTTTCTCCTTCCTGTTCATTGTAATTGATGCTACATTCATTTCAGTTATACATATGCATATATAAGCATATACCTATATAATCAATATATTATTTATATTTTATATAATAATACATAATAATATATTATTATATAACAATAATAATTATTGTTATTATTATTTTGAGCAATCTACTGTTATATCAATCAAGAATAAGAAAACCTTTCATGTTTTCTTAATTGATACTTTCCCTTTTTGATGTAGATTTGAGTGTCTGACCTACATCATTTTCCTTTTATCTAAAGGACTTTTAACATTTCTTGCAAGGCAGATTTTTTTCAATTTGTGTTTGCTTGAGAAAGTCTTTACTTTTCTTCCACTTTTGAAAGATGATTTCACAGTACACAGAATTCTAAGTTATTGACTCTTTTCTCTCAACACTAAATATTTCACTCACTCTCTTCTTGCTTGCATGATTTCTGTGGTAAAGTCGGATGTAAATTCTTATCTAAGCTCCTCTATAGATAAGCTGTTTTTCCCCTGTGGCTATAACGTTTTAATTTTTAATTAAATTACAGTAATTTATTTATTTTTGCATTTACCTTTCTTGGTGTTGTCTGAACTTCCTGAATCTGAATCTGTAGTTTGGTATCTGACGTTGGGTTAGGGGAACATTCTCAGTCATTATTGCTTCAAATATTTTTTTCTGTAGATTTTTATCTCTCTGCTTGTTTTAGTATTCCCATTACAAGTATGCTATGTTTTTCCCCCACAGTTCTTGGATGTTTTCTTCTGTTTTTGTGAGTTTCTTGTTTTATTTTGCTTTTGCTTTTCATTTTTGGGAGTTTCTAAGGAGATATTCTCAATAGCTCAGATATTCTTTTACCAGCTGTGTCCAGTCTACTAACATGCCCACCAAAGGCATTCTTTATTTCTGCTATAGTGTTTTTCATGTCTAGCATTTTTTTTGTATTCTTTCTTAGAAATTTTATCTCTTGCTTATGTTACTCATCTGTTCTTGCATGCTGTCTACTTTGTCCATTTGCATTCTTATCATATTAATCATAGTTGCTTTAAATTTCCTGTCTGATAATTCCAACATCCCTGCTATATCTGATGCTTGCTGTGCTTTTTCAGACCGTGTGTTTTGCCTTTTAGTATACCTTCTCCTTTTTTCTTCACAGATGGACTAGGTAAAAATAACTGCTATAAATGGGTCTTTAGTCATGTGGTGGTAAAATGCAGGGATGTATTCTATAGTATTGTGATTAACTTTCTGTCTTCATGAGCCTGTGTCTCTGAATTGGGTGGTATAAAATGGCTAGAGTGAACTGGAGTTGAGTATTTTCTTTCCTCCAGGTCAGTTAGGCTCTGATAAAAGCCTAGGAGTTTAGGCTCTAGTTAAATAGTTTCTTCTGAAAGTAGACCTTATTAAGAACAGAATTAACTGGCATATTTCAGGATGGCTACCTTCCCCTGCCCTTGCTGGAAACATGATGAACTTTTCTTCATTATTCACCGTGGGAATCTGGTAGAGCTCCCATAGGTAGAATTCACAAAAGTGTGCCCCTCCCCAAGACTGGGTCCCTCTGGAGTTTTTAATTCTCAGACTTGACCACATTAGCCTCCAGTAACTTATCGATTATATTACAGTTTACGTTTTTGTACCTTGTCACTGACTCCTAAAGAGGTTTCTGCTTGTGAGTTTCTCCACTGGTGAGTTGCGTTTTTCTGTCTCTCCAGTTTTAGGGACAGTACTTTGCCCTAAAAAGTAACTTCACTTTTCTTGCAGGTCTAACATGAGTTGTTGGTTTCTCAAGTTTGTTCACCTTTTTACTTTGTGTTAAGAATGGAGTGGTGACTTCCAAGCTCCTTATATGATGGACCACAAACTGGAAGTCCATTTTCCCAGTTTTAATGAAAACTTCCTTAGCTATGTGCTTAATCTGTCCATTATTCAAGATAAAAGTGATATTTTAACAATAACTGAAAATGGCTGGGTGTGGTGACTCATATAAATAATTCTGGCACTTTGGGAGGCTGGATCAGAAGAATTGCTTGTGCTTAAAAGTTTGAGACCAGTCGGGGCCACATAGTGAAACTCCATCTCTATGAAAAATAAAACAAAACAATAACTGAAAATGCAGCTGATTTTCCAATTGCATCTTACTCTAAATATTTTACTTATTTATTTATTTTTGTTGGGGCCTTACCTTGTCACCAAGGCTGCAGGAAACAAGCCTGCAGGAAAGTTTGTGTACATTGAACCATCAGAAGTGCAGTGGCATGATCATGGATCACTGTACCCTCAGTCTCCTGGGCTCAGGCTTTCCTTCCACTTCAGCCTCCTGAGTAGCTGGAACTACAGATATGTACCACCACATCTGGATAATTTTTTAATTTTTTTGTAGAAATGAGGTCTTGCTCTGTTGTCTGGACTGATCTCAAACTCCCGGGCTCAAGCTATCCTCCTATCTTGGCCTCCCAAAGTGCTGAGATTACAGGTGTGAACCATTACACCTGGCACACTGATTGTTGAGGTAACTTAAAAAAACTACATGGCACTTCACCTGATATACAGGTAAGTCGCCCTTATCTGAAATGTTTTGGATGAGAAGGGTTTTGTTTTTCAGATTTTGGAATATTTGCCTATATGTAATAAGCTATCTTAGGGATGTAACCCAAGTCTAAATGTGAAATTTATTTATGTTTCATTTATACCTTATAAACAAGCCTGCAGGAAATTTTTATATGCTATTTTAAATAATTTTGCGCATGAAACAAAGTTTGTGTACATTGAACCATCAGAAAGCAAGTATCAATATCTCATCATGTCAGTGCTAAAGAAATTTTGGATTTTGGAGGGTTTCAGGTTTCGGATTTGGGGTTAGAGATGATCACCCTATATGCATCTCTAGAAATGTGGACTTTTCTTATACCTATAATGCCATTATCACAGTTAACAATATTACCATTCCTTTGGTTTTATCTAATAATCAGTCTTTCTTCAATTTTCCTTACTTCAAAAAACCTTTTATTTTTCTAGCTGATTTGTTCAAATCAGAATCTAAACAGAGTCAGTAATTGATTTGAGGATGAAACTCATTCTACGGAAAAAACATTTTGAAAAACAGATATTTGAAAATGTTTACATTGTTACATGTATCTGTGCTGAAGATAATACAAGCATTTTATACTTTAAAAATCCCACATCTCTGGGCTGCGGGTGGTGGCTCATGCCTGCAATCCAGGCACGTGGGACGTTGGGGGTGGGAGGGGGGATTGGCTTGCAGCCAGGAGTTCGAGACCAGCCTGGGCAACATAGAGAGACTTTGTCTCTACAAAAAGTTAAAAAAAAAAAATTAGCCAACATGGTGATGCACGCCTGTAGTCCCAGCTACTCAGGAGGCTGAGGTGGAAGAATTGCATGAGACAAGGAAGTCAAGGTTGCACTGAGCCACGATTGTGCCACTGCCCTTCAGCCTGGATGACAGAGTGAGACTCCAACTCAAACATAATAAAATAAAATGAAATTCCTACATCTTTCTTCACTCTTGACATACTGGAAGTGCACCCGTTCTTTAGCCAAACTCCACCATGCTGCTGTGAATGCGTTTGACAGCCTTCCAGGAGTGCCCACCCAGGTCAGCTGCAGAGGGTTCACCCCTCTTCCTGTCTTTAAATGGAGAAACTCGCCTTCCGGGCTGAGTGCTCTCAGGCTTCCCTCATTACCACCTGTCACATGAAATATTTATCCCTTTACTTATTGATTGTCTCTTATGACTTAGAAGCTCTTTTCTTACAGTTACTTTTTCGCTCTCATGGTCTGATATTGCATGGCACCTGAGATTCTGAGCTGTCTGCTTGAGACAATTCACTGCTTTTTGAGGATTTAAAAATAAGTTCAATTGCTTTTTGTCTTTTAGGCTAATTATGACTCAAGATGGCCAAAGCCCAGTCCTGTTCAATAATTTGCAGGTAATGATCTTCCCATGGCATGCTGGAGTAATGCCAGTGAGACTCAGAGTGGCAGAAAGCTGGCAGAGAAGGGGCGTGCTTGGTAGGGGGTAATTAATGTCTCAATCAACTCAGGTTTCTGATGTGGTTCCTGGTCTGAAAGCATAATTTGGAAAATGTCTGACATGAGAGTACTTGACTTCTAAAATTATACCCAGTGTAGACTAAACACCATCAAACTTAACGAGGTGGGATTTGACTTCCTAATGCAGGTATAGCCTTCGATAAACAAACTCATCATGATACTATTAGTGCTGTACCTAACTCACTTCAGAGAACCTCACTTCCATTATAATTAATTATTTACAAAAACCCATCTGTATACTTAAATCTAAACAGCCGTCAATGGAAACTTAGCCTTTCCCCAGAGTCCTTCCAAGCAAAAATTCTGTTGGTGAATCTTGTGGTCTTATTGGACAGTGGACAGCTCAAAAACTCTCTGAAGTTTACATTAGTTATGAAAACCATGAAAAGCAATTATCTTTTGTATTGGCTCTAAGCCAAAGTTAGAATCATTTGTTTTTTTAAGTGCCAAATATGGTTGATGGTAAATCTCTAGGAAATACTTCAGATTATTAGTATATGGATAAACTCATTGGGGTATTGATAAATTTTAGATTGACGATTAAATCAAAGTCGCCTGCCTTCACAAAGGATGAAGCCCATTAACGCTACGTCTGTGCTTTCAATGTATGTGCTAGATCGGGTCACCAAGGAAGTTTTGAGTGGCGTTGATTCCCACTATGAAGTAAATTGCACAGAGCTCAAATTGTGCTAACTTTGACTGAGTGGTCTTGTCACCTGTAAGCCATGGTATATGTTCTTTGCTACTGAAGTTGGGTCTGGTGGCAACTTCAGAACCATCTGGTTGTTGGTAGAGCCCACCCAGATCTGTTCAATCACAATCTGTATTTTCAGTAAGATCCCTCTGTGGTTTGTACACACATCTAAGTTTGAAGACATGGTACTTAGCCCATCAGAGAGCTGTTGGGTTGCGAATGCCATGGCATCCTTCTTTCTCCCTGTGTAGAAAACAAGACCCAGAGGTCTCAAGAGATTTGCCCAGTTACACACAGGCAGGTGAGTGGCAGAGACAGAGTCGGGTTGGGGCCTGTGTCATGTGTTGGTGACATCTGTTGTCTGAGATAGAGTCAGGTCGGGCACTGTGTCGTGTGTTGGTGGCATCTGTTGTCTGAGATAGCATTAGGTCAGGACCTGTGTCGTGTGTTGGTGATATCTGTTGTCTGAGATAGAGTCAGATCAGGCCCTGTGTCATGTGTTGGTGGCATCTGTTGTTGTCTGCTCAGTAGGTCATGCCCTTCTGTCTGTAACAAGCCCCTTAGAGAAGTCTCGTCTGTACTGCCAGTCAAAGGCCAGCATCTCTCCATGCTGTCCCCAAGTACTGGGGATGTGACTTAGGATGGGTCCATCGGCTTCTCACTCTGGGGCACGCCATTTTGAGTGAAGACACACAAGGCTACTTGAAACTGAGCCATCTCACGGCAATACTGCCGAGAAAGACCAATGGGCTCCCTCCTGCAGCCACACCAGGAGGAGAGTGGCTTCTTTGATAATGGAGGAATCACTCCCTTCTACTATATTCCTTAGAAATAACTGCTATAAATTTTCTTTATAAAAAATACATATCCCTTTCAGAATTTCCAGGCATAAACCTGCATATATGTCTTCAAAAATTATGTAAATGGGATCATCCCACAGACCCAGCTCTGCATCTTACTTCTTCAATGAATGTAGGTCATAACGCCTTGTTGGGAGTTCAGAGTCTTTGGGATTTTAGGGCAGCGACACAATGCCTCCAGCAAATCTCACACAACACTGCTAGTGGGGTCTGGGGCGGCATACCATAATTAACTAGAAGGTATGAATATTCTCTTCACACCAAGTGGGATAAATTCAGATTTTACGTGTTCGCATGTCAGGTAAATATTTGATGCCAAGTGAATTTAGGATAGATTAGGTTTTGCCACCGATTAAGTTTTCTTTTTCTTTTCTTTTCTTTTTTTTTTTTTGAGGTGGAGTCTCACTCTGTTGCCCAGGCTGGAGTACAGTGGCACACTCACGGCCACCGCAGCCTCGACCTGCTGGGCTCCAATTATCCTTCCACCTCAGCCTTCCAAGTAGCCGGAACTACAGGCATGCGTTACCACGCCTGGCTAATTTTTGATGTATTGCCTTACCAAGTTGCCCGGGCTGGTCTTGAACCCATGGGCTCAGACAATCCACTCACCTTCCAAAGTGCTGGGACGAGAGGCTGAGTCACCAAGTCCAGCCTCCAATTAAGTTTTCAAAAAAAGAGCCTTTTAATTTCTAGAGTTTTTTGGATTTTAGAATGGTGTGTAAGAGATTATGGAACATGTAACTTTCTTGGAGACATGATTTCCAAGTCAGCCCTTATGGTTCTACTTCAATCTTTTTGTTTTTCTGAGTCAAAGTCTCACTCACTCTGTCACCAGGCTGGAGTGCAGTGGCACAATCACGGCTCACCTCACGGGCTGAGTGTCCACCTCACGCGCTTAGGTGATCCTTCCACCTCAGACTCCCTATTAGCTGGAACTATAGGCATGCCACCATGCCTGGCTAATTTATTTGATTTTTTTGTAGAGACAAAGTCTTACTATGTTGCCCAGGCTTGTCTTGGACTCCTGGGCTCAAGCGATCTTCCCCACTAAGTCTCCCAAAGTGCTGGGATTACAGGCGTGAGCCACCATGCCTAGCCTACCTCAACCTTTTTCATGTCTGCAAAAATATTCCATTATATGAATGCAGTATGATTCACTTAACAAGTCTTCTACTGATGGATATTTAGAATTTTCCAATTTTTGGTCTTATATCTAAGGTTGTAGTGATCATCCTTGTGTATTTATTTTGATGTAAAAAATATGAAATAACAACTTGAATGTATGAGCAGAGCCAATCTGAGAGAAAATGTTTCTCATTTGCTAGTTACAACTGATTTTTCCCATTGTAAAAAGACATTTATGTAGAAACTTCTAAATCTAATGGTGGAACTCCTGGTATTGTGGAAAGAACTCAGTCTTGAGAATCAGAACCCACATTCAAGTTCAGGCCACACCATTTAGAATGAGTAACTTCAGTTTTCTTGGGCATCTGGTCTATAAAAAATTGAATTGTAATGCATGCCTTCAATCAATCAGTATAAGTTCCTCTGGGCAGGTACTATTCTGGGTGCTGAAAACAACCATCACCCCCAAATAGACAATAATCCCTGCTCACACAAAACCTACATTTTATGTATTTATTATTTTTTTGAGTCAGGGTCTCACTCTATCACCCAGGCCGAAGTACAGTGGCACCATCACAGCGCCCCGCAGCCTCAACCTCCTGGGCTCAGGTGATCCTTCCACCTCAGCCTCCAGAGTAGCTGGAACTATAGGTGTGCACCACAACGTCCGGCTGATTTTTTGATTTTTTTGTAGAAACGAGGTCTCGCTATGTTGCGCAGGCTGGTCTCGAACTTCTGATCTCAAGCAATTCTCCTGACTCGGCCTCCCAAAGTGCTGAGATTACAGTTGTGAACCACAGCACCTGGCCGGAAACTACATTTTAATGAGAGAGACCAACATAAGCATGATAACTATGCAAAATATTTAGTAAGTTAGATAGTAATAACTGTTAAGGGAAAAAAGGCAAGAAAAAATAATAGTACATGTTGGGGGTGGGGATTCACATTTTCAACAGTGAGGCCACCAGTGAAAGCTTTTCTGAAAATATTTGCAGAGCCTAGCAGAAGCACAGGAACCAGCCACACAGAGATGCTAAGACAGGATCATTCCAGGAATGTTCAGGAAGTTTGAGGAGGTCCATGACGCTGGAGGAGGGGTTCACAGGATAGGGTGGGGGAGGTGCAGGCAGTGAGCTCAGAGACCAACTCCAGGCAGATGGAAAGGCTTTGTAGGTTTCAGCAAGGAATTTGGCTTGAACTCTGTGCGAGATAGGAAGCCCTTGGAGGCCTGCAAACACAGGAGGAATGTGATCTGCTGGATGCTTTCAGAGGGCCTCTCTGTCTCAGGACTATATTGAAAGCGAGCAAGGGTGAGGCAGGGAGACTGGGTGGGAGGCAGGACGAATCCACTTGGGAGGTGACAGTGGTAACGGTAGGAGTGGTGAGGAGTGACTGAATTCTGGATATCATCTGAAGGTGATCCTAACAGGAGTTGCTGATGGATTCGGTACAGGAGGGGTGATCTGTTGTTAGTTCATTGAGTGTGGTGATTGGGTATTCACACCCACATGTGAGATGTCCAAGCCTCAAACCCTGCTATGATGTCAACACATTACCCTTCTGACAATGGGAAAAAAAACAGAATGGAAGAGAAAAAGGGTTTAGTGATGGCTCTGGGTTTGTTGTCCAAGCACTGGAAGAATGGGTCACCATCAAGTGAGATGGGAGGAAGCTGCCAGACGAACAGGGGGAGGAGGAATCCCAAGCTCGGCCCTTGGAGGGCCTGAGTTGGAGATGCCTGTTAGATATTCCAGTGAAGGTTCTATCCAAGTAGACGGTAGGATAGAGATGAGTTTAGAGTTCAAGGGGAGGGGTCTGGGTTGGAGATAGACACTTGGCAGTCATCTGTGTGTAAACAGAATGAGACTGGGTGGGATCACACGGGGGAGGGGGGGTTGTGAGTGCAGCCAGGTGACAGGTCTAAGGGTTGATTGTGGAAGAATTCCAAAAAGTCAGAGGTCAGAGTAGGAAGCAAAGAGACTCAGACGGGATGGATGGAGAGGGAGGAGAAAGATTGGGAGAGCATGGTGTCCTGGAAACCTAGTGAAGACGATGTCCCCAGGAGGAGGGTATCCTACTGTGTCAAATGCTGCCATCAGGTCAAGTTAGGAGAGGACTTTGACATCAGAGGGTCATTATAAACCTGATAAGAACACTTCAGCAGAGTGGTGGGTATGACTGCAGAGAGTTCAAGAGCTGGGAGGAGAGACATGGAAGAGAAGGGTCCGGCAACCCTCTCAGGTGGTCTTTGTGGGGGAGTGTGTGCCATGGAAAGAAGAGAAAGGCAGTGGAGCCTGGTGGAGGCAGTGGGGGCCAAGGGAAGTCTTTGTTTCTTTCTTTTTTTTTTTTTTGAGTTGGAGTCTCACTCCGTCGCCCAGACTGGAGTGCAGTGGCCGCTTCCGGCCACCACAGCCTCGACCTGCTGGGCTCCGGCGATCCTTCTGCCTCAGCCTTCCACGTAGCCAGAATTACAGGCGCACGCTACCACGCTCAGCTAATTTTTTTGATTTATTGTAGAGACGAGGTTTCGCCTGCCCAGGCGGGTCTCGAACCCGCGGGCTCAGGCAATCCACTCACCTCAGCCTCCCAAGGCGCAGGATTACAGGCTGAGCCACCGAGCCCGGCGAAGTCTTTGTTTCTTATTTTTTCATTTTTATTTTTTTGAGTCAGAGTCTCACTCTGTTGTCCAGGCTGGAGTGCAGTGCTATGCTTATGGCCACCACAACCTCGAGCTGCTGGGTTCAGGTGATCCTTCTGTCTCAGCCTTCTAAGTAGCTGGAACCACAGACATGTGCCACCACGCCCAGCTAATTTTTTTGATTTATCGTAGAGACGAGGTCTCGCCAAGTTGCCCAGGTTGGTCTTGAACCTCTGGGCTAGTCCTCTTGCTTCTGCCTCCCAAAGTGCTGGGATTACAGGCATGAGCCACCGTGCCCAGCCCTTTGTTTTTTAAAATTGGAGAATTTGTGCCATGTTTATACACAAAAGGAAGTGATTCCATAGAGAGGGAAAACTGGAGACTGAGGAGGGAGGGAAGGCTCGTTGGAGCTCATCCACTGAGCTGTGGACGGGGCGGGATCTGGTGCCCAGTGGGGTCTGGCTTCCTTAAGCTTTTTCATAGTAACAGGAGAGACTCTAGGAAGCAGGGGATCCAGTGGGAGCTTGTGGAAGTGAGGACACCACTGAGAGAGGCAGGACTATGGGGTGGGCAGGAGTGATGAAGAGGACGTTATTATTAGGGACCCTGTGCTCCTACTTGAAAATGAAAGCCATGTGCACATATTAATTTGGTACAACACACACTTAACAAAGGAAGGGAGGAGAAGGTCTGGGTTTTTTTGGTTTTTTGATTTTCTTGAGTTGGAGTTTCACTCTGTCGCCCAGGCTGGATGGAGTGCAGTAGCACGCTCACAGCCACCGCAGCCTCGACCTGCTGGGCGCAGGCGATCCTTCCACCTCAGCCTTCCAAGTAGCTGGAACTACAGATGCCACCATGCCCAGCTAAGAAGGTCTGGTTTACTTCTCTGGATGAATTCCAGGCAACTCTTGAAATGAATGGAGGGCCAGAGACACCCCAGAGAGGAGCAAAGACCCGGTGCAGAGTCACGGTTCTAGGAGAAGGTGCCTGACATCAGAACAAAGAGGCGTACAAAAGATCTTCTGTGATTGGATACAGAAAGTGTGGTCCATGTGTACCATGGGATACTAAACAGCTATAAAGAAAAATGGAATCTGCCAGGTGTGGTGGCTCACACCTGTCATCCCAGCACTTGTGGAGGCGGAGGCGAGAGGATTGCCTGAGCCCAGGAGTTTGAGACTAGCCTGGGCTACTTGGTGAGATCTCGTCTCTACAAAAAATTTAAAAAAAATTAGGCAGGCATGTTGGCATGCACCTGTGGTTCCAGCTACTTGGAAGGCTGAGGCAGAAGGATCGTCTGAGCCCGGCAGGTCGAGGCAGCAGTGACCATGAGTGCGCCACTGCACTCCAGCCTGGGCGACAGAGTGAGACTCCGACTCAAAAAAAAAAAAAAAAAAGAAGAATGGAATCATATCCTTTGCAGCAGAAGGTGGAAGTAGCTAGAGGTCATTGTTCTAAATGAATTAACACACAGGCAGAAAATTGAACACTATGTTCTGACTTAAAGGAAGTATGTTCTTACTTCCTAGTCGTGGGAGCTAAATTCATGGGCATAACAGACACTGAGGACTCCTCCAGGGGAGAGGGAGGGAGGCTGACAAGGGAGGAGAAACTGCCCACTGGCCACCATGCACCTCTTCTGGGTGACAGGCTTCACAGAAGCCCAAACCTCACCATCAAGCCATATACCCAGGTAACAAACCTGCATATGAACCTCTTGAATCTAGAATACAAACAAAAATTTTAAAAAATCACGAAGAATGTGAAAAGTAGTGAAACAACATGATGGCATTTCAACAGGACTCCTGTCCGGAAGGATTCTGCCTCTTACGTTCCAGATATATTTCAGTGGTCAAGCAATATTAACCGTTGACATTTCGGCCTCTCAAATAGTCTCAAACAAATAGTTACTTGGCTGTATGGTATTGGGAGCGCTTAGCTCCTTTGTCACCTGAAGGCTGTGATTGGGGCATCTCCCTCTCTGCCTGCCCCCAACTCCCGGCCCTCCACCTCTTTCTCTCTGTTTCTCCCTCCCCTCCCCTTCTCTGCCCCACCTCTTTCTTTCTGTCCCTGCCTCCCCTACCCCTCTCTCTCTCTCTCTCTTTCTCCCCTCCTTCTCTCCCCCACGTCTTTCTCTCTCCTTCCCCTCCCTCTCTCTCCTCCACCTCGTTCTCTCTGTTTCTTCCCGGTATCCTGTTACCAGACACAGATCTCCATATGTCACCTTCTCGGTGAGGAATTTCTTTCTTCCCTTGTCTAAATCAGACTTATCTTTCAAAATCCAGATCAAATCCTTCTTTCTCCCTGAAGCCGCTTTGGACAATTCAGTTCTCTTTCTTCTTTCTCTTCACTTCTCTCTCACCTGGAGAGGTCAAAGACGCAGGCCTGTTGTTGGGAATAGCGACAGGATGCTGAGGTGTGCTGGGTTTGGAGAATTTGTATGCGGGAAGCTCCCTGCCAGCTTTTGTTAGAGTAACTCAGGAGGCAAAAGGAAGTTTGGAAGGTGGCGGAGTTGAACTATAAGTCAGGAAATGTGTATTTTAGTCCCGACTTTGCCCCAGCTGTGTGGCTTTGATCAAGTTATGTAACTTCTCTAACAGGAGTGGGTGGGACAAGATGATCTGACAGGAGACACAGTGGCTGAAATGCACACATTCAGCTGTGTTTTGAGGACAGGAAGTGTTGGCTGGGGGCAGACTTTGCCTTTGGGGAGTGGAATTGTGGGCAGGTGCTGGGCTTCTCTCGTCCATCAGACGCCGTCCGTGGTCAGACCCCTCTGCATCTTGTGGATCCAGCATCCCCAAACCCCCAGCCAGGGTCTTACCCTGCCTCAAGCCACAGGGCATGGCCTAGCTCTTGCTAGATACCATTTTTCCCCTGAACCTCCACCCTGGCCACCTCTTTGTAGTCACCACCATCTGCATCCTCTCAGCTTCACACTCTGTTCCTCCTTCTCTTTCTAGCTCTAACTCTCTCTTCAGATCAAATGCTCAGTGTTATCTTCCTGGCTCTGAGTTTATCTCCCCTTGGACATAGCCTGGATATTCCGCTTGGCCTTGGGTCTGATTCTATCTGGGGCACACGTTTCTCCTTGCTCTACTGGACTTAGAGACCAGGGGACCCACCTGATTTTGGGACCCAAGCCCTGGGCAGTCACCCCAACTTTCTATGTCCAGGTAATGACTCTGGTGTTGGAGTTACT
This sequence comes from Tarsius wallacei, assembly GCA_963574415.1. Lineage (NCBI taxonomy): Eukaryota > Metazoa > Chordata > Mammalia > Primates > Tarsiidae > Tarsius > Tarsius wallacei. The sequence goes on along the minus strand of CAUYQG010024477.1, from coordinate 53,083 downwards.
TTGTTAACCAGATGGCAGTTTCCTGCCTGTCGGGATCCATGCTGTGTTTCTGCCGATTTCCCCAACAGCCTTGTATAATGTTGAGATCTCACTAGCCGCTTACAGACTGCTTGTTGACTCATACATTCCTGCTTTTTACATTCCCACTTAGCTTATCTTTTGCTGGAGGATCTTATGAAAACACAGAGAAGGGTAGATATTGCTGAAGGGAAGAACTTAAAAGTCAAGAGCTGCCTTGCTTTTTCAAACTCTTTTCTTTCTCTCTTTTTCCTTCCTTCCTTCCCCTTCCCCTCTTTCTTTCCTTCTCCCTTCCTTCCTTCCTTCCTTCCTTCCTTCCTTCCTTCTTTCCATCTTTCCTTCTTTCTTTCGAGTCAGGGTCCCACTCTGTGGCCCAGGCTGCGGCACAGTGGCATGATCACTGCTCACCACAGCGTCACCCTCCTGGGCTCTGGCAATCCTCCCACCTCAGCCTCTCCAGTAGCTGGAACTACAAGTGTGCACAATCACGCCCTGCTAATTTTTAGAGATGAGGTCTTGCTAGGTTGCCCAGACTGGTCTCGAACCCCGGGGCTCTAGCAGTCCTCCCGCCTCAGCCTCTCAAAGTGCGTGAGCCACCACACCCAGCCTCCCCTTTTATTTTCTTCTGCCTGTTCTTGTTATCTCCTTTTCATACTTTTAATAGAGTAATAGGAGTGGTGCTGTTGTATGCCTACCACATACATTTGTTTAAATTTAGTTTAACATATCCTTTCTAGTGTCTTTTTTATAAGGCTATAGCATTTCACATTTTGTCAATTCTTACAATGTACTCATTCATTAATTTCCTATTAAATAATCTCAGTAATGAACGAACGAGGAGTGTCGGTTCCTGGCTGATGAAAGACGGGATCACCTTGGGGTCGGAACAGAAGCTCGTTCAGACCAACTTAGGTCAGAAACAAAACAGAGAGGAATATGTCACATGTCGGAAGGCATCCCTGTAAGTGTGTAGGAATAATTATAGAGACGTCATAAGGGACTGGAACCAGGGACTCGAGAATGTGAGCCAATGTGACTAGCTTTATATTTTTCAGAATCTTGGTCTCTTGGTTCTATTCTTTTTGGCACATCAACTTTACCTTTCTTGGAGCTTACTGTAGATTATCCCACTATGCCTGGGCCCTCACATGTTGTCCCCAGCCTCTGCATTTCTGGATCTCCCAGATCAACTCATCAGAAACCAAGTGTTTAGTTTCTGTGTTCTGACTCCAAATTCCAAGAAGAGGTTCTGATTGGCCAGCTTGGGTCAGGTACCAACCCCTTGTCTAGTCAGCAGGGCTTAGGGAGGGGCAGAGTCATATCCTACAAACAGGGCCATAAATCTGGGCACGGGGGAAGCACTGAGCCCAGAAGGTCCCTGAATGGTGGCTTAGAACAGTTCCTCAATTCATAATGGTTAATTTTTATATGTCAGGCTCACAAATAAAGTTTATATAAAATAGGTCTTTCCATTCTCCTTGAATTCTTTGTTTTAGAATGTGGCTGATGTCTGAATGTAGAATCCAACAAAAGGATTAAAATGCTGTTTGGAGATTTAGCTTGAAGGGCAACCACTTTTTAACTTAATAAGAGTCTCAGATCTTGATTTAGCTGTCTTTCTTTTTAGTGAAAATTTGTTTGATCTTGTCTTATCATTAGAAAAGGCACAGCATAGGAATTTTATGCATCCCTGTAAAGTTCAAACACATTACCTTGTGTTGATGGGTACTCATTTGTATGAGGAAGGCAAAGGGAAAATGGGTTCAAACAAACTCAAATTCAGAAGAATGCTAATTAATGGATTTTCTAATTGGTTTTCCTTTTTTTTGCTTTTTCCCAGAGTCTGGTAATTAGTTATGATATCTTAGTTACAAGAAGAATCTGGAGGGCATCTGAGGACATCATCACTGACCGAAGAACTGGGACCTGCCTTGGGGAGTTGAACTTACAAGATGCTAAAGCAGCACTGTCCAATAGAAATGTAATGCAAGCCACATAAGAATCTTGAAATTTTCTAGTAGCTACATTAAAAAAAGTAAAATAAATTGTCAGGCTCAGTGGCTCAGCCTGCAATCCCAGCACTTTGGGAGGCCGAGGCAGGTGGATTGCCTGAGCCCACGGGTTCAAGACCAGCCCGGGCAACTTGGTGAGACCTCGTCTCTACAACAAAATCAAAAACTAGCCAGGCATGGTAGCACATGCCTACAGTTCTGGCTACTTGGAAGGCTGAGGCAGAGGGATCGCTGGAGCCCAGCAGGTCAACTGTGGGGTGACTGTAAGCGTGCCACAGCGCTCCAGCCTGGGCAGCAGAGTGAGACTCCAACTAAAAAAAAAAAAAAAAAGTAAAGTAAATCAATAAACCAATTTTAATATTTTCTTTAAACTAGCATATCCAAAATATTATTTCAGCATGTAATCAACCCAAAATTATTAACAAGATTTTCACACTCTTTTTTTGTTCTGATTTTTCCATGATTAAAGAGAAATGCAAACCTACCAAAACATTAAATTTGTATTTAATGGAATAATATTCCATGCTGCTTTTGTTTTTTAATTTAAATTTGAATTAATTAAAATTAAACTAAAGCCTGTGGCTCACACCTGTAATCCCCGCACTTTGGGAGACAGGAGGATTGCTTGAGCCCTGCCTGGGCAACATAGCAAGATGTCTTTACAAAAAAATAAAAAGTTAGCCAGGCATGGTAGTGCATGTCTATAGTCCCAGCTACTCAGGAGGGTGAGGGAGGAGGATCCACCTGAACCCAGGAGGTTGAGGCTGTGGTGAGCCATGATCATGCCACTGCACCCCAGCCTGGGTGACAGAGTGAGACCCCAACTCGAAATAAGTAAATAAATAGATAAATAGATACAATTTATTGTCTCAGAGTGCTAATTTGTGGGGGGAAAGGAGAAAAAATATTCCATTTGTCAGTCTTTTCTAACTTGATTGCAAGTGGTCAGTAGCCCTTCATGACTTCCTATTAAATAATCTCATAAGGGACAGAGGTTTGTGGCCATTGTATTGGACAGCACAGCTTTGGAGTGTGGCATTTAGGAGACTTGAGACCAGAGCTCATCTTCTGCCTGTGAAGCTTAACTTAAGAGGGAATTTTGTTGTGAATTTGTTACAGGCTGACCAGGTCCTCATGCCCGCTGCCCAGAAAAAAACAAGACTGATGCATCTGTTACAGTAGAAGGGAAAGAGTTTAATACCGCAAAGCAACTGAATGAGGAGGCTGGGGGACATTTCTCAAATCCACCTCCCTGAGAATTCCGAGGCCAGGTTTTTCAAAGGGAATTTGGTGGGCAGGGGGCTAGAGACTGCTCATTGGTTGGAGATAATGGGGGTCTTGAAACTGCCTTCATGTCACAGAGCCAGTTATAGGAGGGGGCATCACAGGAATGGTGGAACCAGCTTCTTGGTCTGTTTTGTTCTGGGTCTGGGTGGGGCCTCAGGTCCATCAGAGAGCAGAGGCTGAAAAACACCTATCTATAGAGCAAGTCCCAGGGGGCAGTAGCTACCATAGAAAGAAGGCATGAGGGGAGGGCAGGGTCCCTGGAGGGTGCATCCTCCAGCCCATCAGCTTCTGGGGGGACATCATCAAGGAGATCTGTGCAGTCTCAGGCTCGTTGTTGAAGGGAAAATATGTTTCTCAGCCTCTGAGGGCGGCTTCCCCCCCTCTAAGAGTTAGGACTTGAAGATAATCAGTTGCTTTTTATTGAAAGCAAACTTAGAAACAACAGCTGTGTTCATTTCCAACCACAGCGGCACCTTTGCAGGGTTCAGGTCTCTTCTACAACTTTAATCCTGTGACCCTGTCCTCATTTTATATAGGTGGTTTCAATCCAGCTTCCACTCTGTCAGGACTCAAGCATTACTCAGAGTCCTGCCTCTGGCCCCTTCCCATTGACAGAAGGCTTGGCTGATCTCACCTTTACCATGGCCTCCAGCCCCGATCACCCTGCTCTCCTTCCCAGCCCAGCCCAGTAAATGGTGGCCCTGCCGTGCTTTGCAACCCCGATGCTTGTCTGTTTCTTGCTCTCACGCGTTCTTTCCTGTAGTCTTGTTCTGCCAGCAACAGTCCTGTGACATTCCCCATGATCTCCCATGAGCTTGGCACGCATTGCAAACTTGGAGATTAGCCTACTAAAGACCCTGGAAACTACTGTAGCAAAATAACTTGCTTTATGTAGGTTAACCCGGTGTTTTCCAAACTTAGTTGACCTTTAAAAAAATAAACATTAAGTTGCTGTAGGAGACCAAAGATATGCTAAAAATGTGCATCAAGTTACTGTAGGAGACTAAAATACGCCACCCCAAAATATGATGATAGGAAAGCAAAATGTGCTACTCCAGAATAATTCTGTTTGGCATAAGAATTATTTTGAGCTGATTAATTTGAGAAACTGCAGACACAGAAGAAGCTCTGAAAACTGCAGACACAGTAGAAGTTACCCTTTTCTAGGGGAAATGTATGTCTATCAAGGAAATCTCCACTAGTAAGGGGGTCCCTCTCTCTTTCTGTAACAAAAGGACTACTAAATCACCAGACTCAGGTGAAGAAGTCACTGACTTTAATCTGCATAACAACCTTACCCTTGTTTATTGTGCTTTCCTGGTCTCCTCCCCATAGACAGCCTCTCCTCACATCCTTCTTTCTTTGTTTCAGCAGATGATGGTATTAAAGGCTGAACTCAAAACCACATCTTTGAGATTTACAGTATCTCTGAGTTCTCTCCCATGTGTACATGACTTATATGTGTCATTAAACTTGTTTGCTTTTTCTTGTTACTCTGTCTTTTGTTACAAGTGTCCATCCTAACTAACAGCTATGGAGGGTAGAGAGAAATGTACTTTTTCCTCCCTTACCTTACATTGCACTGAAGTGTTCTGCAACTCACGCTCCCAGAAATACTACTCTAGTGGGCGAGAAAGTGCCCAATACTGAGACCTGCTCATTGGACCATGCTTGACTCCAATATGGCCTTGAATGTACCCTTCTGATGCTTATCTGTAGGGAGCATCTGTTGTTTTTGCCTGATCATCATCTGTTCCCTCTTTTTCTGGTATCAGACTCCTCCTTTCCATGGGGAACTTATTCTGCAAGGATTGGATGTAACATTTTTCACCTCTTCCTAGGCCGTGATATGAAGACTGTTATTGTGTGTACGCCCTTTCTTCCTGGGTACAGAGCTAGACTGTTTCCCTGAGTCCTTTTCATTGACTGTGTGACTTAGATCGTACCATTGGTTGGCAAGCAAAAGCCTGAAGCCCTAAGGCAGCAGGCAAACTTTATCTATGCTCCATTTCCTTTCCCAGAAGCTAGAACATGGATGTGTTTTCACCCAGGTTCAACCAAACAAATTCTAGGGTCCAGGAGAAAGACAACATGGAAGAAATCTTGATTCCTGAATGACTCCATGGAGCAGAACCCCTACTGCTATGGAATATCACCTCAGGATGTAATGTGAGTGAGCAATATACCTCTAATTTCTTTCTTTCTTTTTTTTTTTTTACCTCTGATTTCTTGAAGCCATTGAATTATTTTTGGAATGTCTTTGCTATGGAAGCGTAGCCTTAATGTGGCAAACATAGGATATGGACTCCGTTCTAACCCTACTTTTGCTGGCCATGATGAATATTTTAGGAACTGGCATGATACCCAACCCAGATCAAAGTTGTCCTTGGATGTTTATGCCAAAGCTAGCTGAATTATTCCTTTTTTGTAATTAACTTGTAGAATGCGTACCCATAACCATCTTTTTCACCAAGAGATTGCTTGCTTGAGAATTAAGCTCATTCTTCCAGAAAAACAGTATCAAGAAATGTTGAGAAACAGAGCTCCTAGATCCAGCTGTGCTTGAAATGGGACCCATCATTGGACTTAGTAGTTGAACAAAATACTTAGTTACTGTTTTTGCTTACCTTAGCTTGAATTGGATTTGTGATATTTGCAATAAGTTCTGACAAATGCACTATTTATGTTTTCTTCTTATTCTGTCTCTGACCATGAGACCACATCTCTTATTCTACCTTGACTGTAGCCATGAGCAAATTAAGGAAGATTCTGCCCACCCTGCACTGAAAATTCAGGTGATCCTATTGCTCTTTGAGTGAGGCAGGAGGTGAAATAAACATTAAAACATTCTATTATGAGATCTTTGTGTGTACTAGAGGGAGAGTCAGAAACTATCCGACTCATTGACTTGGGGAATTCAGCTTCTCTTCAGCCTCTGTCATTTTCTTTTTCTTTGCTTTTTTTTTTTTAATTAGAACATATAGTTTATTTAAAAGGTGAATCGGAGAGAGAGAGAGAGAGAGGAGATTCACCTCCCCAAGGCAGAGAAGGGGGCCAAAGCCAGGAAGCATGGTGACAGCCATAGCTCAAAGAGCACATGGTCACACCAGAACCTAGTAAGGTAATGGCCTGTCATTTTTCTTACTCCCTGTGGATATGGGACAGGGTGATAAGATAAATAAGGGAGTTTCCTGGACCAAAGGAGAAATCACTACTTCCTAGATGAACAAGGTCCCATTCAGATTATAAATGACTTTATTAGTCAAGGAATCGCAACCACCGTGAATATATAAAATAAAAGACTTTACAGCATTGTGGGAGGAACTTGGAAAGCAAGGTCCGGAAGGAGGAGTTGGAGACTGAATAAGCAATGTCAATCGGTCTTCCTGAAGGCCCAGCACAGATGGACAAGACGAAATGCAGGGAAGCTATAAGAGTCAGGGCAGGCTGTCCCTTGAAAACCAAAAAAAAAATGGAAGCAATGTCTGAATCGATGTTATTCTGCCAAGATTTTAGGAGGCACCTGGGAAAAAGAAACATAATTCACAGTAGGGTCCGTAATCCGTGATTTCTCCAAAGAGGACTTTGAAAGAGTTCAGTATTTAAAAAGTGGGCAACATGGGAAGGAGGAAAAGGGGGAAAACGTGTGTGTGGTGGGCTTAGGTAATGAGGCAGGTGGTCAACACCATTGTGAAGGCTTGTGATCTGTGCTCAGAGATTTTACATTTTACGCATGAACGAGGGGGAAGAGGGACAGTAAATCTACTCATCCCAGAAGGTAACGTGAACACGTGGAAAGAAAGGGTAGAGGAGGAGCCACCAGGGACATGTGTATTCTGAAAGATTTCAGGGCCAAAAAGGAACTGCCTTGTGCAGTTTGTGAGGGAGGCCATCTAGGGAGACATGTCGCCTTCCATCATGGCAGCTATCTGTCTGGGAACAAAAGGAAGTCCGTATTTATGTGTGTGACTCAGTTCCAAAGCTCAACTTCCCCTTTTTTATAGTGAGTTTGGGGTCCTCAATTCTGTTTCCTTGTACATCCTGAAGTAGAAACAACAAGGGGAAGTTCATGGGGATGTCTATGGGAAGCAGCTGGCTTTATGCCCTCTGTGGGTCTGCGTCTGAGCTTCCAGTAGGGGTAGAAGGTCCTCTGTTCAGCGGCGGCGGCGGCGGGGGGGGGGGGGGGGGCGTCGGGAAGAAAAGGTGCACAGGGAGCCCAGGATCCCTACTGGGCCCCTCTGCATCAGTGTGAGTGATGCTTGACTGCAAAGACCTTCTGAGAACAATAGTTAGTGCTTAATTCCTATCTCCCAAACCCCACATTCTTTCAGTCAATATTAATCTGCAACCATACAGGACTAAACAATCCTGGAAAATGCAGTTCCTAGCTTGATCACATTGGTTTTAGAACAACCCAGCACAGGCTGGGCACGGTGGCTAAAGCCTACAATCCCAGCACTTTGGGAGGCAAAGGCGAAAGGATTGCCTGAGTCCAGGGGTTCAAGACCAGCCTGGGCAACTTGGTGAGACCTCGTTTCTACAATAAATTAAAAAATAAGCCAAGCGTGGTAGTGAGCCCCTGTAGTTCCAGCTACTTGGAAGGCTGAGGCAGAAGGATCACCTGAGTCCAGCAGGTTGAAGCTGCAGTGGCCATGAGTGTGCCACTGCATGCCAGCCTGGGAAACAGAGTGAGACTCCGACTCAAAAAAAAAAAAAACTGTTAAAAAAAAACAATCTGGCCGGGCTCGGTGGCTCAGCCTATAATCCCAGTGCTTTGGGAAGCCGAGTGAGTAGATTGCCTGAGTCCGCGGGTTTGTGCCCACCTGGGCAACTTGGTGAGACCTCATCTCTACAATAAATCAAAAATTAGCCGGGCATGGTAGTGCGCGCCTGTAGTTCCGGCTACTTGGAAGGCTGAGGTTGAAGGATCGCCAAACTCTAGCAGGTCGAGGCTGCAGTGGCCGGGAGCGTGCCACTACACTCCAGTCTGAGTGACAGAGTGAGACTCCAACTCAAACAAACAAACAAACAAACAAACAAAAAGAACAACCCAGCACAACCCCCCCCCCCAGGTGGTGACACCAAGGCAAACACTGTGAGTGATCTATTAAAAGAAATAAAGACAGCACATGACAACAAGGTGCAATTGGACAACTATGACACCCAACCCCAAATCTAAAAGGCTTGCACGTCATGGTCTTTGCCTGTTCCAAAGAAGTCACCCAGGGGTCCAGCAGGGAAAGACATTGGTTTATTAGAACTTACAGGAGGCACTGATGGTGGCCAGTTGATGAAGAAGGAATCCATGCTTTGGGACAGTGTAGCAGTTTTATAATCAAACAAGTTTATTACTCAAATTGCGATGTGGTGTTTGCAATAACTGTGAGCAAGGGTACACCTACGCTGTTCTCAGCTCTGCTCCATCACCTGCACTCTACGACTCATTCCCGGAACTACGCATATCCTACAGAGATCAGCCTTGGCCAGAGTCTACTCCCTGAGGGAGGGGCAGAAAGAAGCCAGGTATGGGGGAAATAGTCTATGTCCAGACAATTACCTCACAGACAACTCACCTTGGAGAGCAGTCCAGGTTGCTACATTAGGTCAGTGCTTCCTCTCCCATGTCTGACTCTCTGGTTCTCTGTGTAGATCCTTCATTTAAACTCTTCCCAGCCACACACAGTAGCTCAAGCCTGTCATCCCAGCACTTTGGGAGGCTGAGGCGAGAGGACTGCCTGAGTCCAGGGGTTCGAGACCAGCCCGGACAACTTGGTGAGACCTCATCTCTACAGTATCTAAAAAAATTAGCCGGGGATGGTAGCATCTGCCTGTGGTTCCAGCCACTTGGAAGGCCAAGGTGGATGGATCACCTGAGCCCAGCAGGTTGAGGCTGTGGTGGCTGTGAGCATGCCAAGGCACTCTTGCCTGGGTGACAGAGTGAGACTCTGACTCAAAAAATAAAATAAAATAAAAAATAGCAACAAGAACAACAAAAAACCTCTCCCCACCACAGAGAGGCTCCTTACTGAGAATTGAACTCTGACCAATTTTCTCTCTCTTACCAAATTCCTAACTAGGGGTCCTAGAGAGTCTCACCAGATGAATTTTTTGAATTAACTCTAAGTAATGTGGGTCACTATCCAATCTGACTCAGATATGTCACCACATAAGAGAAGAAGAAGAAAAATATATTTTATACACTACAAAGCCATCTCTTGGGAACTTGTATCTGTATAGAATCCCTTTCCCCAGGGATCCATAGAGGAGCTAGATGTTTGCTGTCTATTTTCTCTCAGGACTGCCAGTCATAAGGCTTTATCCACATATCAAGAATCTTCCTCAAACCACCCCTCATCCCTTATCTCAACACCCTTATCACAATGTGGCATTTTCTTTACTGATATCAAACTCTTTGAATCTACCTCTGACCTACAAGCCCTGCCTCACTTTGCCCCACCTTGGATATGTCCCCCCCTTCCTAGGCCAAACCAATGTAAACGTCACATGGATTGATTTATGAGTTTTTGGAGTAACTTCTGTCATCCTAAGATGTATTCAACCACCTCAGACACAGGACTATGAGAGATGGTGCCGCGGGCCTAAGTCACTCCTATTTGGCTCAGAATAAGCCTTTTTAAATGCTTGGCAGAGTTTAGCATCTTTTGTTAAGATGGCCCTGCCTGCCACACATTTTCCTCCTGACTACAGAATGGCTAAGGCTTGACATTGGGTAGCTTCCTTGTCTTCCTACCAAACTGTTCAGCGATGATACTTGCCTAAACCCTAACACTCTCCTTGTGCCTAATTATTTACTCTGCAGCCTAGGAAGGCTTGGGAGGCCCAGGATGCTTTCCAGGCTAGGTTCCTGGCTAAGTCCCAGTCCTTTCAGCACCTGTCACTCAGCTCAGTTGCCTTAACCTCTGGGGAGGCCAGTATTCCTTTGTGCTCACCAGGTGAGTATGCCAACTTCTCTGCTGATGAAACCCTGGCATTAGTAGTGATTTCTCTGTAGCTAGCAGACTTCTCATTCGACTAAAGGGCTCCTCTGTGCTTGAATATGAACTCAATAGATTGATTTCAGGAATATGTAGAGCTGAGGAACACTTATGGATCTGATGCCAGCAGGCCTGCTTTTATAAATGTATTGTGGTACTTAGTTTAAAAAAAAAAATGACTAAACTCTGACCATTTTTTTCTCTTTCTTGTGAAATTCCTAACTAAGAAGCTCTAGGAGATGGGTTTTTATTAACCCTATATAATGTGGGCTACTTTCTAACCAACTCTTGGGTAACATCACATAAAAGATAAAGAAGGAAATCAAAATATTTTATGACTGCAAAGCCATCTCTTGGGGAAATTTGCATCTGTATAGAATCCTCTTTCCCAGGGGGTCCATGGAGCTGCCAGATATTTGCTAGCTGTTTTCCCTCAGGATTGCTACCTATGAGGCTTTATCTACATATCAAGAAATTCTCTCTCAACTCAACAGTGGCATTTCCTTTACTGACTTCAAAATTCCTTTTACAGAGCAATTCTTTGAGTCTGTGACCTGTAAGCTCACCCCACTCCCTTGGAGATGTCCCACCTTCCTGGGCTGAACCAACATAAATCTCCCACGTACTGAGTTATAGTTTTTTAAAAAATTTCTGTCTTCTTAAGATGTATATAACCAAGCTGCAATTCAACCACCTCAGGCACTCATGAGGGTGTCATGGACCTAAGTCACTCACATTTGACTCAGAATAAACCTTCTTAAATATTTATCAACTTTGGCATTTTTCATCAACACAAACAAAAACCAACCAAACAAACTGCTTGGAACAATACTGGGTCACGTCCTTTATATTAGGATCTGAATAAGAATTCAGAGGTGGGATTAACCTTCTCCTGGAACAGGTTCAGCGAGGAAGACAAGGAGTTAGGGTAGTGAGGAGTCTTGCTACCATACAGGAAATTTTCACCTTCCCACACACAGTTTATTCAAACTAGACTGTGGCTAGATTTGAACAATAATCCTAGCTGTTATTAGCATTGTGGTTTTGGACGTATCATTTAACCTCCATAAGTCTCAGTCTCCTCAACTATACTATGGGATGAAGAACTCTCACCTTGCAGGGTCGTTGTAAGCACTGGGTATTAGAGCAAAAGCATTTCAAGTACCAAGCACATGGTAATTTGTGATGAATAAACGAAACCCTTATTGCACTATTAAATTCTAGAGCCTAGACCCTAGCTTGATAACTTCTGGAACTTTGTTACTAATTGAATCAGCTTTCCAGAGAGCTACAGCAAGAGGAAACTGCTGCCTATTAGTTTTGGCAGGTCTCTTGATGGTACAAGTTTGCTCTTGTTGAATGTTGAGGGTTTGGACTGGAAGAAACTGCCCGTGGAATATATCCAGGAGGAACTCAAAGCCCCGTTTGACATGAATGCTTATGACCTCACCTGAGCAAAGACACCAAAGTCAAAGGGTTGGAAGAAGTTGAATCTGGGGTCTAGGATTCTCTCATCTACAAATCTCAGCCATAATCTCTGGGTTTCTCCCTGCACTTAGGATGGCTGAGCATATTATATTAGTCCCGATAACTGAATGGCACTGCAGGACCAGCCCCTGAAAGGTGCCTTTTAGACTTCCTCCCAGGAATTTGTTTCAGCCACTGTTTTCTGAACCTCTATTAACAGTAGTTGAGCACAAATTCCACATACAAGATGCATACAGCTGTGATCCTATTCTTTTTTTTTTTTTTTTTTTTTTTTGCTGGAGTCTCACGATTGTCACCCAGGCTGGAGAGCAGTGGCACACTCATGGCCACCGCAGCCTCCACCTGCTGGACTGGACTTAGGTGATCCTTCTTCCTCAGTCTTCCAAGTTGCTGGAACTACAGATACACACCACCACATCCGGCTAGTTTTTGTGATTTATTGTAGAGACAAGGTCTCACCAAGTTGCCTGGGCTGGTCTCGAACCCACGGGCTCAGGCAATTCTCTCGCCTCGGCCTCCCAAAGTGCTGGGATTACAGGCTGAGCCACCCTGCCTGGCCTGGGATCCTATTCTTAATCCACTTGTAGCATTTTGGAACCAAATCCTCCCATATGGGAGAAATGTCTCTGCTATTAGGGCAGCATTTGGGTCCTAGAAGTTCAGAAGGAGCCAGGTGTCGTTTTTTCCCCCACATCTATGTGGAACTTTGAGTCTTTCTACACTGTGTACAAGCTCACCCACTGTCAGGGTGAGTTGATGCCACCTTCAGAATGAAAGACCTAGCACTACAGATAAAAACAGAATTCTTAACTTGGCCTGGAGAAACTCGGACAACTTATTTAAACATTGTCTAACACAGAACCATATGCCTGCCTACATTTAGCAATTGCCATAAAGGGATAATATAGCAGGACTGCTTTTATTAATGTCTTTTATTACTTCTTGGTCTCGCTGTCGTTGAATTTAAACCAGCTGTTAACCTTTGTGATTCATATGTAATGAACCTTTATTATTATGAACTTGGTGCATCCACATATCCTCTTAATGTCTTTGTAACCATTCGAGGAGGTATGTCATAATTACCCTAATAGCTAACATGTATATATAACGTTTGCTATTTGCCAGGCATAGTTCTAAGTGTTTTATTAATTCATGTACCCATAAGATGCTCCTATGAAGTACTCTTCATTAATATAATTATCATCTGCATTTTTCAGGTGAGAACATTCCAGAATGGAGTTAAAGTGCTTGCCTGAGATCACACAGACAGTAAGTGGTAGCACTTGGGTGCAGAGCCAGGAAGTCTGACTCCAGAGTTCATACTCTAGTCATGATACATGCTGCCTGCAATTTTTTGAAATGACGGAGCCAAGACTCAAGGAGTGAGGGAATTCACTGGGGTTCTCCTGCTGTTCACAAGAAGAACCACTATCCTAACTCAGGTGTTTGGATTCTTGAAGATCATATTCTTTCTTACCATTCATGTTTCTTCCATTAGTTACAAGGCATGACCTTGGGCAAATCATTTGGCTTGCTGAACTCATTCCCCACCTATAAAATGGGGCTAATAATGCTTATTGAGCTGAAGATTAAATACAGTTAATTACATTCAATGTTTGACTTACTTCCTGGCACATAATAAATGCTCAATAAATATTAGCGCACTAATAATAGATGGCTTTCCTAGAGAAGCTCTTCATTCTCAGTACTTGATAGGACTGGATTTACTAGGAACTTAGTAACCTTGATAAGCAGAGTTTATATAAAGCAAAGTTGATGGTTTTACATCATTTCCATTCCCTAAACCTTGACAACTGTATTCACATTTGGTTGGCTTTAGAACTAAATGGTTGTTGTGTTTATGGAAATGCCTCTTATCAAGGGCAAAGCAGTTATTATGTAGATTCTTAAAAACTCACTCCAGTTTTTAAGAATCTACATAATAACTGCTTTGCCCTTTTTTAAGGCAGTAACTAGACACAGATAATGAATGTCTAAATCTGTGTCTAGTTACTGCCTTAAAATAACATTCTTTTATTTCCATATCAAAATTTTAAGGTGAGCTAATGCTGGAACATTCTGTTTTCTCATTCTAAAACAAGGTGTGATTTGATATGCTTTCCTATTGTTAGTTGATGCTTTTGTTGACAAATTAAAATTAACTGGTTAGGGCATAGGGCTCTTTCTTTTTCTTCCCCTCTGAATAAAATTGTGAGTTACTTGTCAGACTTTAAAGATACGATGGAACATGGTGTAAATATGCCCTAGATAATGGTGCTCTGAAAAGTAAAAGGTCTAGACTGAGACGGTGAAAGGTAAGAGCCAAGAACATTTTGAACTCAAAGTGCATAGAGATATTTTTGTACTGTAGGTAGTAGCTGGAAACGAAGTCATAGAACAAGGATGTTAGTGGGTTTTGGAACATGGTGTCCACTTAAATGTGTATTTGGAGTAGGGGCAATATTTTGTACGTTCCTTGGTCCATTTCTGCCCACTCTCATTACATCATCCCATCCCAACTCTTTCCATGCTATGACACTAGCTTCTCTAGTCTCACCATTTAGATTATTTTAGGCTCCCACTCAGATATACTAATTGATTACCCATTGCTCTTACAATAAAAACCTACTTAGTTGGGCATCAAGGCATATCATTAGCATTATACAAGATAGTATGCATTGATTGATTGATTCATTCATTCACCATACTTTTATGGACATCTTGCTGGCCAATTCCCTGTGCTAGCTTTTGAGCTCACAGAGATCATGGTTCTTGCTCTCAAAGCAGAGTTCATCTTTTAGGGGGAGACAGACAAGCAAAACATCACTTGCAGTACAGTGTGGAAAAGCTATAGTAGAAGTGAAGCGAGGATACCGCAAAGGTTCAGAGGAAGGGCACCAACTTTTCCAGCTTTCCTCTCACTACCTCTTTATTCAGGCTTTCTGTGCTAGACAGATTTATTTTTAATCCTCCAAAATATCATGCATATTCCTTTCTCTCTGACTTAGATCATTTTTTATGCTTAATCTCCTCATTTTCTGTTTATTCATTCAACCAACATGGATTGAAATTACACTGCATGATAGAAAATGTGAGCACTCTGGGGCTGATAAGTGAAGAAAAGAGGCAAGATCCCACCCTCATGAAGCTGAGGGCGTCTCCTCTCAGCCTCTCCTTCTGTCTCCAAGCTCCCTCCCCGACCCATCAGCCTATGGTCTCTTTCTTCCTGAGCCCCAGCAAACCTATTATCTGCCACGTGTCAAAATTTAAAGAGTTATTAGAGGAGCAATCAGTATTTGCTGGTTGATTAACTTATCCACAGTAATGCAAATATTAGGGGAAAATACACATTTTAGATTACTTTAAAACTTCTGCTCTTTTTTCTTCAGTTGAATAATGGGACCCATGAGACTCGGTCTTCTCACGTGTTAAATGAGCAGAATACACTAGAGATTTAAGTTCTCTTCGATGATGTGTTTTTTAATTTTAATTTTATTATTATTATTTTTTGAGTTGGAGTCTCACTCCGTCACACAGGCTGAATTGCAGAGGCACACTCACAGCCACCCCAGCGTTGACCCACTGGGCTCAGGCTATCCTTCCGCCTCAGCCTTCCAAATAGCTGGAACTACAGTCACACGCTACCATGCCCCGCTAATTTTTTTATTTATTGTAGAGATGAGGTCTCGCCAAGTTGTCCAGGCTGTTCTCGAACCTGTGGGCTCAGGCAATCCTCTCACTTCAGCCTCCCAAAGTGCTGGGATTACAGGCTTGAGCCACAGTGGCTGGCCTAATTATATGTGTTTAAAAAAATTTTTTTTAGTGATTGGGTCTTGTTCTGTTGCCCAGGCTGAAGTGCAGTGGTATGATCACAGCTCACTGCAGCCTCAAACTCCTGAGCTCACGTGATCCTCCTGCCTCAGTCTCTTGAGTAGCTTGGACTACAGGTGTGAACCACCACACTTGTCTATTTTTTTTTTTTACTTTTTGTAGAGACTGGGTATAACTATGTTGCCCAGGCTGGTCTCAAATTCCTGGCCTCAAGCAATCCTCCCACCTTAGCCGCCCAAGTAGCTGGGACTACAGGCACCACTGTGCCTGGCTACTTTTTAAATTTTTTCTAGAACAGGGGTTGGGGAGGTCTCACTATGTTGCCCAGGCTGGTCTTGAACTTCTGGCCTCAAGTTATCCGCCCATCTCAACCTCCTAAAGTGCTGGGATTACAGCCGTGAGCCACAGTGCCCCAGCTAGTGATATGATTTTTTAAAAACCTAAAACTTAGGTATGGATTTAATGAACTAGGTTGAATTTCTTCACATTTTATGTCTAACGCTCATGGGTAGAGGAAGAAGAAGGAGGTTGCCGATGATGAAGAAAAGGAGATAAAGCAGGAGGAAGCAACCTGGAAAAGGACTGGAAATCTTCTGAACCAAGTAGGGGCAAGGATCTTCCTCTGCAGAGATTCTCTCTCTTTAAAAGTTTCTTACTCCTTAGTAAAATCTCATGAAAAAAGTCTGTATTTGTGGCCGGGCACGGTGATGCAAGCCTGTAATCCCAGCACTTTGGGAGGCCGAGGCGAGAAGATTGCCTGAGCCTGCGGGTTCGAGACCAGCCTGGGCAACATGGTGAGACCTCATCTCTACAATATATCAAAAAATTAGCCAGGCTTGGTAGCGCTTTCCTGTAGTGGGAAGGTTGAAGCAGAAGGATCACCTGAGCCCAGCAGGTCCATGCTGGGGTGGCCATGAGCGTGCCACTGCACTCCAGCCTGGGTGACAGAGTGAGACTCCAACTCAAAAAAAAAAATCTGTATTTATTATGAACCTTTTCCTAGAATTTACATATTGAAAAGTCACAGCTGGTTGTGGAGTGGGAATTGCACAACTAACCTGATCATCCCAATATTTTTCTCATAGAGTTGAGTAAAATGCGTTTTTTTTTTTTAAAGACCCAGGGTAAATACTATGTAGTCATAAAAAAGAGTGAAAACATGTCCTTTGCGGCAATGTGGATAGAGATGGAGGCCATTATCCCAAGTGAACTCGTTTAGGAGAACAGAAAAACCCTAACTGCAAATAAAACGTGTTCTCACTTATAAGTGGGACCTAAACAATAGGTATGATAGACACTGGGGACCCCAAAACGGGGAGGGTGGAAAGGGTGTAAGAGTCAAAAAATTACCCGTTGGGTACGATGTTCACTCTTTGGGTCCCCTAGAAGCCCAAATCCCGCCATTATGCAACATGTCCATGTAACAAACTTTCACATTTCACTTTGTACTCCCTGAACCTAAAATCAAAAAAGACCCAGAGTAAATCTTGATAAATATATTTCAATGAAGTTCAGTGTTAAAAATCCCAAAACAAACAATATACCCTGGGTTCTTAGGTATCTGATGTCATAACCAAAATATCATGAAGCAATTCATATTTTCCCCCCCTAGATATATTGTTTTTGACTCAGTCTACTGGGTAATTCATTTTAGTTTAACACTTCTTTTATTGAGCACCTACTGTATGCTGGGCAAAGTGTTTATAATAACATAAATGGAATGTAGCTTCCACTCTCAAGGGGCTTACAATTCTTGGGAGTACCTGTTAGTAGTCATAAAGTCAAATACACTACATTATAATGCTTTCTAGGACATACATTTGTTTCAAATTTATTCATGCTTATGTCTGTATACACATATACTCATCAAGACATACACAGCTACATACACATTTATAACATTTTAGTGTGTTTATACATATACTCATATACAAGCATGGGGGAAAATGTACTTCTATAGACCTGTACAAATATGGAGATTCCATCTTATAAGAGAGAACATCTCTGAGAAAAGTTCCAAAAGTTATATATGCTGGTATCCGTGATGCTACGTATTATCTAACGAAAGCCACGGAAGCTCTTCTTAGAAAATACCCAATGATGTGAAATCGTTAAAAACCTCAGGCACAAGCAAAAGCAGATTTTCCTAGAGAAAAACGTGACATTGCAGGATGTCCCGTCTCACAACTTGATGCCAGCTTTTTAAAATTAAAATGCCTATCAATGCCAATTAAGCTACAGATGGAAAACCCATACCCTGCATCGTTTAAAGCTCTCTGTAGTGAATTCAAATGAATGTAAACAGCCTGGTGAATTAATCATCTACAGGTGTATTAAATATCATCATCTTTTAAAATCATTAGTAAATGTACATCTTAGTTTTTTTTTCCTGCAGCAAATCTGGTAAGCAGCCGTGGGTAGACTCTTCCAGTTACCATTGGGATGGTTTTCTTTTAAGGGTCGAGGTGACATCCCTTGAGGGTGTTTTGAGACGCTGGTCACTGCTGGCTGTTTTCTTGTCTCCTTTTCCAGAAGTTTTGCGGTACCCGGTCAGAGCCCTGTAACCCACATGGTGAGTTGTCTGTTTTTTTGCCAGCAGCCATGGCCTCTGTCATTTCAGTCCCAGCAGTCCTGTTCTCTGATGTTATGCAAAACATATCAGCCTCTTAAATGGCCTGACCCAGACTTTATTTGCTATGCATTTTCCACCCTTTGATCCCTCTCTGCACTGCTGTTTATCAGTATCAAAAAGCTGAAGCTGAAGGGTAGGTCGATTCAAAGGTGCCCAGCATTGCTTTTGGCCCTGGGTCCAGAAAACCCACTCTGTCACGGTCCGGTGTGCTTCCTCCAAGTGAAGGCTCGCCCCACAGGAGCACCGCCCTCCCCTGGGCGATTAAGGTGTGGGGGGATTGAGTGAGGTTTATCTTGAAAAGAACGAGTAACATTTCCCCCAACTCCCAGCACACAGCCACTTAGTCATCTCTGTGAGATCCTTTTCAAAATTTCACTGCATAACTTTCCTCCTGAACAACGATCGCAGTTTCTAGTTTACATTCTATTCGTGTGACAATTTAATGAATATCTGTCTTCTTGATGATCTTGTAGGCATCATGAGTCAGGAAATGTGTCTAGTCGACTCATCTTTATATTCTTAGCACCTAGCACAGTGCCTGGCATGTAGTAGGTGATAATTAGTATATATGTGTTGGATGAATCTAAGCTCGCCCAGCTATTCTGAGAGCCTCTCTTCTGGAATTGTCTTCAGAGCTGGTTTCCCAGGAATGACAGAAATCGGCTTTCTGGACTGGTGTTGAAGACCACAAGGGCACGCTCTCCGGGCCTGCCTGTCGGGTTCCTACTTCTCCTTCTCCCCCTTGTTCCTGGCAAGTTTTGATCTCCTTCCCTTTTGTCTCAGGACAGTTGAAGCAACCACCAGATGTTACCTGGCACAGCCATGCTGATGAGCATCTGGTCCCTGGGAGGGGACCTCTGGGAAGTGGAGGCAGGAAGATAAGAAGCTTTTAGTGAAACACTCACTGCACTGACTCAATTCACTGGAAGGGTGGTGGAGGGGGGTGCCTACTTGCTGTCACTGCTGGAAAAGCCCTTAAGTGGGTGCATTTAGCTGAGAACGGCAACATGCACTGCTGAAAGTTTAGGAGTCAGGTTTTAAGTGAGTTAATTATAGGCTGAGAAGGTTTAAAGTGTGTCGATGGTGCTAATGTTAATTAGCTATGGTGAAGGAAGGCAGCTAAATTTACAAAGAACTGTTACAGTCTCTTTTAGATATTTCTGTTTTAGTTTCTTTTTTACACCAGGGTTATTACTCGCTTTAGGGTTTGAGGATAGCTATAACAAATATTTTTAAGTATCAGTAGGGAAATGATGCCCTTAATTCTTTTTTCAAGAATTGCCAATTTAAAAAGCTTCAAGAACTAGGACGGCACTGAAGGTGGTTCATGCCTGTAATCTCAGCATTTTGGGAGGCTGAGGTAGGAGGATTGCTTGAGACCAGGAGTTTGAGGCTGCAGTGAGCTACAATTGTATCACTGCACTCTAGCCTGGGTGATGGAGTGGGACTTTGTCTCTACAAAAAAGTTAAAAAAAAAAAAATTAGCCGGAGGTGTGTTGGTGAACACTTTCAGTTCCAGAGGAGGCCGAAGTGGGAGGATCGTTTGAGCACTCTAGCCTGGGCAACAGAGAGAGAGAGACACGACCCCATCTAAAAAAAAAAAAAAAAAGAATGTATGATAAATAGATAGAGATAGTTAAAGCGATTGAGCTGATAATATAATTGCCTAGTAATGCTTTCTTTTGAAAGTAATGCATACAATTAAGTGGTATACTTGTCCCGAGAGGACTCCCAGCCAGGGTGATCCAGAACATGGATCCTTAACAGCTAGATGTCTCCCGGCAGGTTACTGAAATTTATGTGCCTCCGTGTCCTCAGCTATAAAACAAGGATAGGCATGGTTCTCACCTCATAGAGTGTAAAGCGCATAAAAGAAGTCTAGTACATTGTCATGATACAACGTTGTTGTCATCGTGGTTATGTTATGTTTCCAACAATGTGCATACACATTGTGGGAGATTTCAAGATGTTAACACCTTACTATCCACCAGAACTATGGTTCATATATACAATTCATAGTTAAGAAGGA
This sequence comes from Tarsius wallacei, assembly GCA_963574415.1. Lineage (NCBI taxonomy): Eukaryota > Metazoa > Chordata > Mammalia > Primates > Tarsiidae > Tarsius > Tarsius wallacei. The sequence goes on along the minus strand of CAUYQG010024477.1, from coordinate 32,791 downwards.
TAACGATATTTTGTCTGATATTTAGAAAATTTTTCTCTGGGTGCAGAGGCTCACGTCTGTCATCCCAGCACTTTGGAAGGCAGAGGAGAGAGGATTGCCTGGGCTCAGGAGTTCGAGACCAGTCTGGGCAACATGGTGAGACTTCATCTCTACAATAAATAAAAAAATCAGCTGAGTGTGGTGGCGCATGCCCGCAGTTCCAGCTACTTGGAAGGCTGAGGTGGAAGGATTGCCTGAGCCCAGCAGGTCGAGGCTGCAGTGGCCGTGAGCGTGCCACTGCACTCCAACTGGGCAAGGGAGTGAGACTCCAACTCAAAAAATAAAAAAATAAAGTTTTTCCTTCCCCAATAACATTCATCCTTTATTAAGCAGTACTTGAATGTATGCATTTATTTTTTGAGTCGATCTCACTCTGTGGCCCAGGCTGGAGCGTAGTGGCACGTTCACAGCTCACCATTGCCTCGATTTCCTGTGTTCAGACAATCCTTCCACCTCAGTCTCCCCAGTAGCTGGGACTACAGGTGAGTGCCACCATACCTGGCTAATTTTTTGATTTTTTTTGTTAGTGATGTGGTCTTGTTATGTTGCCCAGGTTGGTCTTGAACTCCTGGGCTCAAGTGATCCTCCCGCCTTGACTTCCCAAAGTGCTGGGATGACACGGGCTAACTGTGGTGTCTGCAACACTGGGCAAAGGAATGGTATAAAAGTTGGTACCCTTCGGGACCCACCTGGGCAACTTGGTGAGACCTCATCTCTACAATAAATCAAAAAATCAGCTGGGCATGGTAGCACGTGCCTGTAATTCCGGCTACTCGGGAGGCTGAGGCGGAAGGATCGCCAGAGCCCAGTAGGTAGAGGCTGCAGTGGCCGGGAGCGGCCACTACACTCCAGTCTGGGTGACAGAGTGAGACTCCAACTCAAAAAACAAACAAACAAACAAACAAAAAGTTGGTACTTGTGTCCTAGCTGCGTGACCTTGGAGGATGTTCAACCTCTGTGAGGTCCTTTTCTCCTCTCTGAGATCAAGGCACTCAGTGCTTCATCTTGTTGCTGCGAGACAATGCATGTGAAAGCGCTTTGTGGGCTGTCCTTGGTTAGATTTGGTGGCCCTGTCTGGGGACCTCCATACCCCTCACATTTCCCTGCGCCCTAAACCACGAGTCTCTCCCCTTCCCTGCCCCCAACTTGCTCCTCCCAGCCCACATCCTCTTTGAAGTTGTTTGTTTATTTCAGCCCTTAAGCAAAGAGCATGCAGTCATCCATGCGTGTAATTTGTCCTCAGATTTCTTCCCTGCTAGGTCCGCCACTGGCTTAAGGCATTGAAAGCCAGAGAGGGAGAAATGGTTTAAAGATGCATTGAGCTCCTTTGCCCCCAATTCCCAGGCATCTAGCTGATGGGGGCTCATCTTCCCGTGTTTTCTTCTCAGGTTTGCTGTTGGTAGAAACCAGGCTTTCATTGGACCAGGCTGAATCCGGATATGGGAAAGGACTGTCAGGAGCTGTGTGTGCCAGTGTGTTGATGTCAGCCTGATCTTCCCTTGGCTTGGTTCAGGCTGTCATGGACATTAACAGAAAGTTCACTGTGTGTGGAGTTGGAATACGAGAAGACTGGCGGTGTGTTCTCCTGAAGGTGAAACTGTTCTGACAATTGCACAAGGTTCTTGTTTAAAGCCTGCATTTTTAGGGCGGTACCCTAACTTTGAAGAATTAGCATTAGGCTCTTCCTCTTTCTGGAGAAAAAAATAAAATCATTTAAATTCTGAAAAATAATAAAAATAAAATGCACTGGAACCCAGCTTAAAGCAAGGTGACCCAACTGACTGGAACTGGAAACCAATCACAGCACACAGAGTCCCTTTGTCATGTTTTCTTTAAGTGAAAGCAGGTCTCCCAAAGCCACAGACGCTTGCAATTTTGGCTGAAGTTCCAGCAGTCAGTGTGCAAACATTTATCCAACAGCGGATCCTGCAGTGACAGGGTGCCAGGCATGAAAAGCTAAAGACAAAACGATGCCACCAGTCCCTTTCAGGGCTCTATGTTCGGGTGTCATTCTTAGAGAAACAGATGCATGCTTAGCGTGGGAAGAACTGTCAGTTGCATATCAACACCCACAAACCATAATTACACAAAATGATTGTGTTTGAAAAAACAAACCCATGGGATCACTTAGAGATTCCTTTGAGTGCTTTAAACATTGTTTGACTTTTAAAAAAAAAAATTGAGTCAGGGTCTCACTCTATGGTCCTGGCGGGAGTGCAGTGTCATGATCATGACTCACCGCAGCCTCGACCTCCTGGACTCAGGCGAGCCCCCTGCCTCAGCCTCCCAAGTAAGTGGGCCTACAGGCATGCGCCACCACATCTGGCTTCATTGTTTGACTTCTTAAACTGATTTTTTTTTTAGCATGCAGATGCGTGTTACAGGTTATAAATGAATTGAAATGCAAAAGAATATTTAAAATCAGAAAATACAAACTTTGAAAGCTTCTTATATCGTTTTTTTATTGGCACAGCTGAGTCAGAATGTATTCCCCAAATAACCTACTTCACATTTTTTAGACAAGTCTTATAAAATAAAATAAAATAATGGCCTTTGCTTTCTAAGCCTCTGGCTGTACTTACTATTTAAACATAAAGGCCCTGAATTTTTAGGAAAAGTCATCACAAGCGAGACACACAAAGGTCACAACACCATTTCAGGATTTTAAAATCCACCAAAACACCCAGAAGCAATGTCCCATCAGATGTTTCTAGCTTAACTGGTGGTGAGGTCCATTCCATTGTCAAGCATGAACCACATTATATGGATCACTAATTTTGCTTTTTAGTCTCTTTTATCAGATGGCTATGTTTTCCCCTGCATCTCTCTCATCAACCTTAGTGACAGAAATGACTTGGGGCCCCAGAAAGCCCAGAATGCCACTTGTGACCGGTCCCGTGGTCTTGTGAGTTCCCTTTAATAGACAATCTTCCTCTTTTCAGCGGATATTTGGAATGTTTCATTTAGTAAATTAAAAATCCTTGTGGAATTAATGCAGCAGAGGTCAAAGTCCAGGCTAAGAGAGGATGAAGTAATACTTTCTGGCCAGGAAAGCTAGCTATGGAAGAGACAGAGGCTGCGTTCGTGAGCTGAAGGGAGTGTAGAAAACTTCCCTCATGGAAAATGGCTCAAGTCCTACAAGAATCGGTTGAATTCACTGCTTGGTGAGAAGCCTACCAGCTGGTGAAAGGTTGAACCATCAACATTATTAGAAAAGCAAGGTAGTCGGATTTTTTCCAGTTCACCTGGGCGATTGTTATGAAAAAGAAAGAGCAATCAATGTAAAGTTTCCCTTCCAAGAAACCCTCAGAAGCTGAGAGGGTGAGAGAGAGAGAGAGAGAGAGAGAGAGAGCGCGCACACAAGAGCTAGATGGAGAGCTAGAGAGAGTGCAAGTGGGGGGGAGAAGGAAGAGAGAGAGAGAATAAGAGAGAGGGAGAAGGGAGGGAAAGAGAGACAGAGAAGGAGAGAGAGCAAGAGAGAGAGAGCAAGAGAGAGAGAAGGAGAGAGAGCAAGAGAAAGAGAGTGCGAGAGAAAGAGACAGAGTGAGGAAGAAAGATGGTGGGGGAGAGAGCAAGAGACAGGGAGAGAGAGAGTAAGAGAGAGAGGGAGAGAGAGACAAAGAGAGGAGGGAGAGAGAGAAAGAGACAAAGAGAGGGTAGAGAGAGAAATAGAGACAGCAAGAGAGAGGGAGGAGAGAGAGGGAGGGAGCGGGAGAGAGAAAGAGAAAACAGAGAGAGAGAGAGAATGAGAGAGGAGAAGCCATACATAGCTCCCATAAAGGATAAAATGAAAGCAGCTGCTCCCTACAATTTTAACCTGACTGAGCTTCTCTGGCCGTGTTCTCTTTTAATGAGCGAGTCCGTCGTGATACACCGCACTCACTTCCAGCACTGCATTTTCCAGTCTAGGTGTCTGGTCAGGCTACTCATGCTTTCTGCTTCTTGTCTGTTGTTTTCTTTTTGTGTCTGCTTTGGAAAGAAGAAGAAGGAGACGGCGGTGAAAGTCAAAAACTGTTTTCCTTGTTATCAGGGCTTGTAAATGTCTGAAGGGGAGGAGGTGATAGAAAAAAACAGCTAAAATAAGTGTTTCAATTCTATTTGAATATCATTTGCCGATGTGTTTCCCAATGACCATGGACTACTATTAAATAAAATCTTTAGGTTTAATATTTGAGTAGTTTTGTCTGAAATCTTATTGCTACCAGCTTCCTTATAACAAAGCTGTGGGCATTTGTTTGGGAGCTCATGCCAAGAGGCACTTGGAGGTGGGTGCCAGGCTGTGACTGCATGTCGGCCAGTGCTTGTTCAACGCTTTGGGCCAGTACCCCTTGCTGTTCACTGAGAAGGACCTCCTTACATGAGGTCAGCCTGTCCCAGCCATGGTTTTGTGACATCTGAGATTACTTCCTTTTACTTAAGGGATTGTAAAATTCTGAAAAATAGTTTCAAAACAAGATTTAAATTAACCTTATTTTTGTAAACATGCCCCCCACTCTTTTTTTTTGAGACATAGTCCCGATCTGTCTCCTAGGCTGGAGTTTAGTAACCCCATCATAACTCACTGCAGCCTTGAACTCCTGGGCTCAAGGGATCCTCTGACCTCAGCTTCCCGAATAACTGGGACTACAGGTGTGTGCCACCACACCCAGCTAATTCTTAAATCTTTTTGTAGAGATGAGGTCTCACTGTGTTGCCCAGCCTGGGCTTGAACTCCTGGCATCAAGCAATCCTCCCATCTTGGCCTCCCAAAGCACTAGGATTGCAGGCTTGAGTCACCGTGCCCAGCCCTTTGTCTTATAATGAAAGAAGGCTGCCATGATGTGAACTTAATTTTTTTTTTCTTTCATAAAAACCACTTACTGAGGATTTATCATGTGCCTGGCACTATGAGTACATGAGAAGGACAGCAACCTAATGAATGGAATCTATCAGTGAAGAAATAGAAACTATCAAAATTCCAGATACCTGGCCCAGATCAGATGGCTATAAGGATGGAGGAGGTCTCTGGAACTTTGATCTAGTTTGTCACAAATGTCTTTATTCTTTCCTGTAATCTGCACCCATTCTTCAACTCCTTACATTTAGAGACCACGTCTTAACAAATCTTTGTGACCAGGCTCAGTGACTCAGCCTATAATCCCAGTACTTTGGGAGGCCAAGGCAAGTGGATTGCCTGAGCCTGCGGGTTCGAGATCAGCCTGGTCAATGTGGTGAGACCTCGTCTCCACAATAAATCAAAAAAGTAGCCAGGTATGGTAGCACGTGCCTGTAGTTTTGGCTACTTGGAAGGCTGAGGCAGAAGGATCGCCATAGTCTAGCAGGTCGACACTGGGGTGGCTATGAGCGTGCCACTGCACTCCAGCCTGGGCGACGAACTGAGACTCCAACTAAAACAAAAAACAAAAAAACAAACCTTTGTACATTCCACAGTCCAGAAATGGAAACCTCAAGTCAAAGACATGATTTTTAACCAGTTGCTTGGATCAATCACCTGACCTCTCTGGGCCTTATACTCCTCATTTTTGGCTAAATAATGGGTGACTAACTCTATGGCAGGCATTGATAAACATATCACATACATTAGCTTAATTAACCCTTGTGACTCCCTATTCCTATGGAATAGGTATAAGTAAACCATTTACGAGATATGACAATTAAATTTGCAAACTCATCCTAGAAAAAGTGCTCCCTAACTCATTGCTGAGTATCACTATGATCACCTTCGAAATCCTCCCATTGGGAAGCTATGCACCGATGTCAGCACCTGGTCCACCTATCAAAGCAATTTTGGAACTCTTTTTCTGGAAAGGCCATCAGAGTTGTGGTCGTATCACCTCTGATGTCCCGAATGTCATCAAATGTCTTCCTTTTCAGTATTTCCTTTATCTTTAGGAAAAGAAAAAAAGTCACTGGGGGCCAGATCAGGTGAGGCGGGAGGGTGTTCCAAATACATTTGTTTACTGGTTAAAAACTCCCTCACTACAGTGCTATGTGAGCTGGTACCTTATTGTGATGCAAAAGCTCCTTTGGAACCATTTTTTCACATGCCTTTCTCATGCCAAGATTTTCAGTTAGGATTTTCCTAACTGTTTCTCTATTGATGTTTATTTGCTCTGCTGTGCTTCTTATGGTCAGCCAATGATTTTGACGCATAAGTCAACAAATGTTTGCAATGTTTTCACTAGCTCTGCTTGTTACCGGCCATCTGACCTCTCTTTATCTGTGATGCTTTCTCTCCCTTCAGAAAAACATTTAATCCATTTGTACACTGCCATTTTCTTCATAGCATTATCCCCATAAACTTGGACTAACATGTCCCTGATTTCACTTCCTCTCTTGCCAAGTTTAACAGGAAATGTAATGCTTGTTCGTTGCTCTAATTCAGGCTCCGACATCCTCGCGATGGCAGCTCTGATGGCCATTCCAGAAAAAGAGTTAAAAAATTGCTTTGACGGGTGAACTAGGCACTGGCATTGGTGCATAGCTTCCCAAGGGGAGTCCTTTGAAGGTGACCACAGTGATATTCAGCAATGAGGTAAGTAGCCCTTTTCCTAGAATGTGTTTGTGAACTTAATTATCAGACCTCATATATGGAAGAGGAATAAAAGACTGAGAGAGATGGAGAGTTTGGGCAAGTTCACAAAGCTAAATTGTGGGATGATGAATCAAACATAGGTTCCCCACCTCCAGGCTAGAGTGTGGTTCCCTAACTACTGTCCTATCATGCTTTCTGTAAGACAGTCTCTTCCGGCTCTGTCATCAATGACTCCATACAGCTGTAGACTTTCTTGCATTGAAGAATCTTTCTGATTCCCTAACTTTCTTGTTATAAATTTCCCCCTGCATTTATTTTATTTTTAGTCATGGAAGTTCTTACTATATTGTGCAGGCTAGACCTGAACTCCTGGGCTCAAGGGGTCCTCCCGCCTCAGCCTTCTGAGTGACTGGGACAACAGGTGTGTGACACCATACACAGCTCTCCTGCAATTATTTGAAAATCACGTTCAAGCTGGAAATCCTCTACAATTGAAATAACTCGCTGCATATTTTGTTATTCTGTGATTCCTAGTATGGTCCTCTCAAAATGATTTTCACAGGTCAAGCTTATGGGTACCATGAAAGAATGCCCTCCACCCATTAAAAAATATAATGTCTCTTCTTCCAGAATTACTGAGGACTTCCCCAAACCTTCTTTTCTTGATGGCATGCGCATCAGAAACACCTCCTTTCAGGTACAATTGCACTAATGCACCCAGGGGTTGGTGTGGGCAGCTGGATTGGCTGTGCTATCTGCCCTTTTCCCCAGAATACCCAGGACACGAACACAAACATGAACAAGAGCTTCTGGTCAGTTGTTGTCCATGTGCCATGAGGGCTCCTTCACTCTTTCTGGAGAAGCACATTGTAGCATCGTGGTTAGAGCACCAGCCCTGCCAACTGACAGAGTCCAGTCACGGCTGGGTCACACAGTAGCTAGAAGACCCTTGGCAAGTTGCAGACCCTCTCAGTGCCTCATATGTAAGACTGGTATAAGAAAAGTTCCTTCCTAAGAGCAATGTGAGTTAATCCATACAAAAGCTTTTGAGTAATTCCCGGTACATGTGTTTATACATTATCTTTTCCAATGCAGGTTAACTCTATGGGGACCAGACTCTTGTGATCACTTTACTGGGCTAAAAGCCTATTTGCAAAACACATGACAAGAGGCAGCACATACCATGGTGGCTATGAGCAGAGTCTTTAGAACCAGAAAGACCTAGATTCACCTTCCAACTCTTGACTTGCTGGCTGTGGTGAATTTGGCCAAGCACAACCACTCTGAGGCTATGCCCTCATTGTAGAATGAGGATAATATTATTATTCTCCCAGGATGGACACAAGGATTAGAAGGAATGACAGAGGAGTCCTTAGTCCAAATTCCCTGTATTAGAACCGATAACCATGTTATTGGGGGATGCAATCCCAGGAAAGAAAAAGTAAAGGAAACAAATGGGAAAGAGAAGGAAGAAAGAGAAGATAGGCGGTAGATAATAAATCTGGTCATAGCTTCAAGAGAAAACAGCTGCTTGTGTTGGGCAAACACATCAGAAATGCCTACTGCCAGGTATTGCAGGTAGGCAGAACTGTCCATCAGTGGAATGAAGGGAGGGGAATGTATCTACCAGTGTCCTCTGGTCTTCTGCCTCTCATTGGTCAATCTTCAATCCATAAAGTGTTAACTCCTGTGCACTTCGAGGTGTGTCACCAGGTCCTTCTAGACTGTTCCTGGGGAAGGCAGATTCCATGCCCTGTGATGAACCTTGCCATGGGCATCTCACCTCTCACTTGAGTTTGGAGTGGCCGGTACAAATTTTAACTTCATATTTTCTCCCTACTTGTTGGAATGGCCTCCATAGGTCTGGTCATCTTGGACATTGCCATTGGGGCTGCCACAGCCATGTCAGAGTCAGCCTTACTCCAGTGGAGGTTGACGGCTGGATGTCAACCGATGAAGCTGGACTCTCTGTTGAGCAAGCAACCCAAAACAGGCCTAGGAAGCAAGCTGTGCAGAGTGAATTTGGGAAGTGTATATAATTTGGTCCGATATGGCACCCAATTCAGTGGCTGACTCTTGGTAAGCACTGAACAAATGATGGCTGATACTGTGATTGGTATGAACAGACAATCAGAATGATGTGAATTCCAGTGTGCGTGGAACATGGGCACACCTCATTTCCCTGAAGACCACTTCTGAGCTCTTAAGGTGATGAGGGATCTCCAGATCAGAGGCCAGGACTGGCCGTGTTATTCGCCAGGCCAAGTACAAAATGAAAGTGTGAGACCCTTTACTGGAAAATTTCTGAGAAGTTCAAGGTAGTACCGCCAGAAAACTAAATCAAGTAAATCAAGGAACTACACTTCTAAGCAAGAGCCCTGTGCCAGGGACTTGCCATGGGCATCTCACCTCTCACTTGAGTTTCGAGTGGCCGGTACAACTTTTAACTTCATATTTTCTCCTTACTTGTTGGAATGGCCCAGTGGATAGAAACAGAATATTTTTCCTTATGTTTTGAGTCCTTGACCCTCCAATCACTTTTTCTCCTCACCAGCCTCAACTGTCTATACTTTAACACTGGGCACAGTAGCTCATGCCTATAATGCCAGCATTTGGGGAGGCCAGAGTGGGAGGATAGCTTGGGGCTAGGAGTTCAAGACTAGCCTGGGCAACAAAGCAAGATCCTGTCTCTACAAAAAAAGAAAGGAAGAAAGAAAAGAAAAATCAGCTGGGTGTGGTGGTGTGTGCATGTAGTAACAGCTACTCAGGAGGCTGAGGCAGGAGGATCACTTGAGTCCAGGGGTTGGAGGCTGCAGTGAGCCATGATTGTGCCACTACATTCCAGCCTGGGTGATGGAGCAAGACCCTATCTCAAAAATAAAACAAAGAAATAAAAATAAATAAGCGTAGGTATCCAGTGCTTTTCTTGGGCTTGTCCATGGATGGCTCTCAGTGTTCTGACTGGCAGCAGATGAGTACACCAATGGGGAGGGAGAGAGAACCTTAGGGCTTCTGGATGGGCTGGAATGAGAAAGGAGGCAGAGTGTTACTCTTGAGAAAGTCTTGATGGTGGAAGGTGGGATTTGGGATTTCTTAGGAAAAGAACTTTAAGACAAGGTATGGGGAAGACTGAGGCACCATACTGGTTGAAGGGGAAAGAAGCTTGGGGGCTGAACACAGACTTGACTTCAATGCACAGTTTTAGCCGGGTGCAAACCTTTAGCATTTAACCCAAAGTTTTGTGAGTCTCAATAAACCATGTATATAAAATGCAAGTCCTCTGTCCAAGGTTATTTGGAAAAAAAAATATATCAAGGCTTAGACCTGATTTCAAATTTCAACCATTCTGTTATAATTCTCCAGAGAAGGAACCAGGTCCCTTGGAAAAGCAGCTGACTGTAGGGCTGGGGCAGGAAATATCAAATATGAACCTGGAGCATCATGTACCACCAAAAAGTAAGGAATTGCCCAAACAAACAAAACAAGGGTCATGTCCAATGGACACAGGAGCCTCCTGGAAGGGCTCCCAGTGGTGCCACAGGAACAATTTGATCAACAATGAATAACAAAGTAATGGGTTATAACCCAAAGCCTAATGTAAATATCCCTGAGTCCATGATGATGTAAGTAAATAACTGAATATAGAATAAATATGGGGAAAATAGACAAATCTCATGCAGGAGAATGCCACATATGCAGGGGATCCTCCAAAACAGGAATTATCTTTTGGAGGCTGGGTCCCTTGAAGTACACTCAGAATTTGTTCCTCCAGATTAAGTGGTCAACCAAAGTTTTTCTCGGAAAGTTGTGAGAAGGTTGCATCCCGATTTAAGGAAGAAACATCCAGGTGGTGGCAAACAGATGACCGGTTCTTCCACCATGACAATGTACCTGCCCACACCATGCTGCATGTTCAGCAGCTTTTGGACAAAAATGGCATGACCCCCGTGCCCCATCCTCCCCATTCACCCAGTCTTCCCCAAACAACTTTTTTGATTGTTGTTCCCCAGACGAAAAAAAACTCCTCAAAGGGAAAAATGTTTTGCCAGTGTGGAAGAAGTGAAACAAAAAACGGCAGAAGTGCTAAAAGACATCAAAATGGATGAGATAAAAAACCGTTTTGAGCAGTAGAAAAAGCATCTCAATAGGTGTATTGCATCAAACAGAGAGTACTTTGCAGAAAACTGAAGTTTAAAAATGCAAGAATAGGCCAGGCTCAGTGGCTCAACCTGTCATCCCAGCACTTTGGGAGGCCGAGGTGAGTGAATTGCCTGAACCCGCAGGTTTGAGACCCACCTGGGCAACTTGGTGAGATCTCGTCTCTACAATAAATACAAAACTAGCCGGGTGTGGTAGCGCGCTCCTATAATTCCGGCTACTTGGAAGGCTGAGGCAGAAGTATGACCGGAGTCCAGCAGGTCGAGGCTGCGGTGGCCAGGAGCGTGCCACTGCACTCCAGTCTGGGCAACGGAGTGAGACTCCAACTCAAAAAAAAAAAAAAAAAAGAATAGATACATATTTTAAAATAAATAAATTCCAGGTTTTTTTTTTTTTTTTTAGTCCCACTCTTTGTAATTTCTTTTGATACCCCTTCCTCAAAGAGGAGGGGTGTGTCTCCTCCTCCTTAAGTCTGGCCTGCACGTGGTAACTTCCTTCCAAAAGAATTATAGAGAGGAGGGGAAAAAAGTAGCATTGCAGTGGAGAGACCCTGTGAAACACTACCTCAGCCAGTAAATCAGGGTTAATGTCCGTAGTGACAAGTTGTGCTCATGGTGTGCATCCTCGATGTGATGAAATGGCACTTTGTTCCTATGGTCTTCCTCCTTCCAAGCCCATAAACCATGTTTAGTCACGTGAAAGTGCAGAGGCTCATGCCTGTAGTCCTAGCACTTTGGGAGGCCAAGGTAAGAGGATCGCTTGAGTCTAGCCAGGAGTTCAAGACCAGCCTGAGCAACATAGCGAGATCCCTCCTTTACCAAAAAAAAAAAAAAAAAATTAAGTTAGCCAGGCATAATGGCAGTGATTCTGAAAGCTGAGACCGAAGGATTGCTTGAGCCCAGGAATTTAAGGTTACAGTGAGCTATAACAGCACTACTGCACTCCAGCCTGGGGGACAGAGAAGACCCTGTATCAAAAAAAAAAAAAGAAAGAAAGAAAAACATTAGACAAATACAAATCAGTCTCCAGAATACCTGGCCAGCACTCCTCAAAACCGTCAACGCCATCAAAAACAAGGAAAGTCTGAGAAATTTGTCATAGTCAAGAGGAGTTTAAGGAGACCCTACAATTTAATGTAATGTAATACTCCAGCCAAGATCTTAAAACAGAAAAAGGACATTAGGATAAAATGAAGGAACTCTGAATAAAGTATGGGCTTTACTTAACAACAATGTATTGATTCTGGTTTACACATATTATGGTATATCATGCTAATGAAGGACATTAACGACAGGGGAAATGGGACACTGGTTACTTGAGAACTCTCTATACTACCTTTGCAAGTTTTCAGAACATTTAAAACTATTCTCAAATTAAAATTTTATATAAAAGCTGTATACACCATTCTGATTTTCCTTTATAACCTTTGGCTTGGTCATTGTTATCAGCTCCCTTGTGGAGAGAAGTCTTTGCACATGTTCCCTTGGCTTTGATCCCAACAGAGGTAAGGCAACTGATGGTCTTGGTCAATTACAAGCACACAGGTGAGATAATTTTGGGAAAATACTTGCTAGGAATTTTAGGAGTGAGTTCTACCATCTGCTGTCTGCCATTACCATTGTTGGCTACCTACCTGGCAAGACAGCAGACTACTCAACAGGGCATCCATGAGTGAGTCTTGACGTAGTGACTAAAAATATGACCCAATCAGGTGCGGTAGCTCATGCCTGTCATCCCAGCATTTTGGGTGGTGGAGGCGAGAGGATTGCCTGAGCCCACGGGTTTGAGACCAGCCTGGGCAACATGGCGAGACCTTGTCTCTACAATAAATGAAAACAACTTAGCCAAGTGTGGTGGCACTCACCTGTATTTCCATCTGCTTGGAAGGCTGAGGGGGAAGGATCACCTGAGCCCAACAGGTCAAGGCTGCAGTGACTGTGAGCGTGCCACTGTACTCCAGCCTGGGTGACAGAGTGAGACTCTGACTAAAAAAAAAAAATTACCCAGTGCAGCACAAGGCATAGTGCCAGTCGTATCAGGAGACCACATCAGAACTGTATTTTTACAATAACAAGCTATGATTCTGCAACATTGGACCACGTTTTGAAGGTGAGGACCACCCAGGAACAGATGATCCCTCAATAAACAACAATCCTGTTTTTATTCGGAGTCAAAATCATCTGTCATGAAAGAAAAAGCAAACAAAATAAATAAGTAAATGAAAGGTTATCCATACCAAATACTCATTTCTTTCTTTTTGATGAATGTAAATAAGCTAGTTAACATTTAGAATATACTGAGGATTGTGGGCAAAATAATAATTTATATTAATATGACTACTTAAACATTTGACCTTACTTTCCATAAAAAGTACAATGATCGGCCGGGTGTGGTGGTTCACATCTATAATTCCAGCACTTTAGGAGGCTGAGGTGAGAGGATTGCCTGAGCCCATGGGTTCGAGACTGGCCTGGGTAACTTGGCGAAACCTCATCTCTACAATAAATAAAAAAATTAGCCAGGCATGGTAGCGCGTGCCTGTAGTTCCAGCTACTTGGAAGGCTGAGGCTGAGCTGGAAGGATCGCCTGAGCCTAGCAGGTCGAGGTGGCTGGAAGCGTGCCACTGCACTCCAGTCTGGATGACAAAGTAAGACTGACTCCAAAAAAAAAGTACAGTAATCTAATTAAAAATGATGAGAATACAGATAAACAGTGAAAAAGGAATATCAGTAAAGTACGATGAATAGATGCTAAAAATCTCGTTGACAAACTAGCTGTTTAAACCATTTGTTGAGATGCCTTTGTGCTTTTAATTAAGTAATTGAATATCATGTCAAGTAATTGAATATCATATTTAGGTGTTTATTTTAATTATTCTCAGGCTACAGAGGATGGCAATTTGCAAGTGTGTCCATAGATATACCACATTGTTTTATATTGCACTTTGATAAAATGCTGCCGTTTTCTAGAAGTCAATGGATTCATGGGGAAATATACATGTAAAATGTTAGAGCATTTGCATTTTGTAAAAATTAATCAAGTATAGGCAATAATATTTTATTTATTCAGTAGTTTCTCTTATTTGCTATTGATTTACTTTAAAAATATTGGAAAACTGGCAACGTTAGTTAACTCATTTCAAAATATTTAATACTGTTTAAAACTAGTCTTTTTCTCCCCTGGAGCATTTGGTAAAGCAGCATAAAGAGAGCATTTCAGAAAATTCTCCCTGAGTTACTGGAAATTCATGAAGAGCGGGTCTGAGTCTTACACTCATATTTTCTGAAAGATTTCCATTTATATTCACAGAGATTTTTTTGCTAAAAGCAATGTGTTTCTCTGCTTGTCTGCTTGAGGAATTAAAGAGATCTGATCAATGTTTCTCAAATACTGGTCATCATTAAGAGCATTTTTTTTTTTTTTGAGTTGGAGTTTCACACTTGTCGCCCAGGCTGGAGTGCAGTGGCATGCTTGCAGCCACTGAAGCCTCAACCTGCTGGTCTTGGGTGATCCTTCCACCTCAGCCTTCCAAGTAGCTGTAACTACAGACGCACACCACCATATCCAGCTAACTAAGAGCATTTTTAAAGCTCTAAGATTTAATGAGGTATGAAGAGTTTTGTTTTCTTTCTTTAACCTATATTCAAGTGGATGTACTCCTCTTCATCATTTTGTGTTTTCTGATATTGCCTGCCTGATTGTCTCAGTATTTCTGAGTTCTTTCTAGTCATCGCTGGACTGGGAATACATCGCTTTTCTTTTTAATAATTTTAAAAGTATTTTATTTTATTTTAAAGACACAGGATACAAGTTAGGATTAAGTACACAAGTAATCTATCTGCGGGTGAAGATTGGGCCTCCAACTGGTCCTCACTTCCCCTAGTTTAGGATCAGTTGCCCTTTATGTTGTTACATGCCCGTGAACCCCCAGTAATGTCCCATGACTGCTGGTCCTTTCCTTGTGTTATTGTGAATAATGTCCAGGTTCCACTTATGAGTGAGAACATGTTGTATTCGGTTCTTTGTTTCTGTGATAAATTGCTAAGAATGATTGTCTCTAATTCCATCCAATTTGCTAAGGAATCTGTGATTTTGTCTTTTTTATGGAAAATATTTATTTTCTTTTATGCTACTGTCTTGAAGTTTTGTAGAGAAAACAGTCAAGAGGAGAATGAAGACTGCTAAGCAGGTTGGTGTAGGTCAGAGCTGCTGCCTTTGACATGGAGAAAAGTTAGACCTCAGGCAGACTGGGCTGGGAAGAAGAGATTCAGACACACTGCACCACCCAGAGACGAGGATGTCCTTCCTAGGATGGTTTCCTGCTTTCCTTGGAAGGGAGCCTCTTGAGCTGTTTCAGAAAAAATAGTTCCATTATATTCCTGAGGGCTGTGTTCATGTGATCCCTTCCCTTGCTGGGTTCTGAGTACATTTAGAATGGCTCAGGGTGGTGGTCCATTGGGCTGGTAGCTACCGGCTTTATGTCCAAATTCTTATCTTCACTGTTTGCTCCTGCTTCATGACAGCTGAATCACAAATCATGGGTGATGATCTAGATTGTGTGTGCGCACACACACACAAAGGAGAGCAACATGTTAACACTGACCTTCCATCATGTGGCAGGGACAGTCGATAGGCCATCTATGTAGTGGTCATCAAGACAGACGCCGACCCTGCTCACATGGAACTTACTTTCTGTCTGAGTCTATCTCATGCCACTGTAACAAAATGCCTGAGACTGAGTAATTTACAATGAACAGATATTTATTTCTGAAGTTGAGGTTCAGTATTGAGCAATCCGTCTGACAAGTGCTTTCTTGCTTCATTATGCCATGACAGATGATGGGATGGTGGGAGAGCCCGGGCACATGACAGAAACAGGGCCAAACTCATCCCTCTATCAGGAACCCACTCCCAGATGAAGGCCTTAGCTCAGAGCCCTCATGACCTCATCACCTCTGCGGGGTCCCACCTCTCAGCCCTGTTGCAGTGGGGATTAACCTTTCAACACGTGAACTCTGGGGGACACATTTGATCCACAGCATATTTGGAAACAGGATTTGGGTAAAAGCACAAAAAAATTAGTAGAGGGAGACACAAAGGAAAGACGGAAGGAAGAAAAGGTATTGGAGATGATAAACATTGGTGATGGGATGGGAAGATATTCATGAACAGTTTTATGGATGGGGCAGCCAGCAGGGTCTCTTGGAGGAGATAGAATTCAAGCTGAGAGTTAAGTGACAAGTAGCACTCAGAGTAGTCCAAGTGGCGGGAAAAGCGGGTGCAGAGGTGGTTGGGTTGCGATCCTTTCAGTGGGTTTGAGGAAGCAGAGTGGGCAAGGCAGGTGTTATAAGAGATAAGATCAGAGAGGCAAGTGGGGCTGAGTTTTGGAGAGCTTTGCCAATTAGACTTAAGAGTTCAGATTTTACCTTAAGTGAAATTTAAAGTCACCTAGAAGTTTTAAGGTAGGATAAGGATTGGGGATGACTTGATATGATATACATTTTTAAAAGATCACACACTGATGTACATTTTAAAAGAGGGCACTTTTTATTTTATGGTTATGGGGTACAAGTGAAGATTTACTACATAAGTAGGCTGCATGCCAGTGCAGTTTGAGCTTCTAGCTGGCCCTCTCTCCCCCTGATAGTAGACCAGGTACCCCGTGTGGTGCTACGAGTCCCCCTCCTCCCTTCCTCCCTCCCTCCCTCCCTCCTTTCTTCCCTCCCTCCCTCCTTCTCTCCCCTAGCAATAACCAGCATCTGCCAGTCCCACCCTTGTCCCTGTGTGCCAGTGATCAGGGCCCACTTAAGAGCGAGAACATGTATTCAGTTCCTTGTGTCCATGATAGTTCACTTAGTACAATGGAAGATGACACATTTTCAAAAGATCCCATGAAGACTATTTTGTATAAGAATGGAAGAAAGAATGCCAGTCAGGAAGTTGTCACTGTAAGGCCAGTGAGAAGTGATGCTGGCTTACAATAGGGTTGTGGAAAAATGAAAAAGGCAGAGAAATGCACAGTTCTGGATAGTAGAGAGGACAGTACTAGCAGGAGGACTGGGGGCCAGGCGGGCCGGGGGGAAGCAGAGGAGAGAAAGGAATCAAGTTCAAGTAGTAGATTTTCAGTTTGAGGAGCGAGATGGATGGTGATGCCTCTTCCTGGGATAGGTAAGACTGGAGGCAAATCAGATTGGGGAGGGCTGTGGGTCAGGAGCTGTTTTGGCCATGCTACTTCTGAGACATCAGATTGAAGACGTCAAGTTGGCCATTGGATGTACAAGTCAAGGGACTTAACTTTCAAGGCAAAGACACATCTAGAGATTTGATTTGGCTCTGGGCGTCATTTAGACAAAATCTACGAGGGTTTTGGACATAGCCCTCGTTCGCGTCAACATTTAGAGGTTTGGGGAGAAGAAGGGATGATCAGCAAAGGTTTCTGGAAAAGAGCAGCTCAGTGATGCACCAAGAGCACCAACAAGGTGTGATGCCATGGATGCCAAAAGAAGGAGATATTTCTAGAAGGACTCAGCAGGCAAATGTGCTGATTGCTGCTGAATGAGGAGAGAGAAGGGACTTGTGAATTTGGCAGCATAGGAATCACAGTAGAACAATCTTTGTGGTATGGTGTGTATGGGCTCAAGATTTTTGGGGGTAGTTAGGTACATGGGAGTAGAGGTCTTTTTTAATATTTTGTTTTAAAGATGTGGGGTACAATTCAGGATGAGGTATACAAGTGGACATCATGCAGGTAAAGTTTGGGCCTCCCTTTGGTCCCCACTTTACCTGGTCTGAGGTCAAGTACCCTTATGGATGTTGTGGTCCACCCCCACCCCCACCCTGGCAATATTCCACTACTGCCAAACCCTTTCTTATAGTATTATGGTAAATGTTCAGGGTTCGCTTATGCATGAGAACATATAGTACTTTGTTCTTTGTTTCTGTGATCAAGTACTGAGTATTACAGACTCTAAATCCATCCAAGTTGCTGTGAAGTCCTTATGTTTGTCCTTCTTTATGGTTGTGTGATATTCCATCATGCATATGTACCACATTTTTGGAAGTAGAGGTCTTGACCAGAAACAACTCTTTCAAAAAGTTTATAATCAAGGGAGTTTTGGGTTTTTTAAATTATGCTGAAAGCTGTGTAAAACAATCAAAT
The DNA here is from genome assembly GCA_963574415.1 of Tarsius wallacei. Taxonomy (NCBI): domain Eukaryota; kingdom Metazoa; phylum Chordata; class Mammalia; order Primates; family Tarsiidae; genus Tarsius; species Tarsius wallacei. The sequence continues at coordinate 14,900 of CAUYQG010024477.1, read as the reverse complement.
TCAGTTGGAAAACATAGTGAAATGCAACTTTTGTAGAAATATTTAGAATTCTATTTACTTTTTCTGGGATGTGGTCTCACTCTGTCACCCAGACTAGAGTACAGTGGCACAATCATGGCTCAACACAGTCTCGACTTCCTGGACTCAGGCAATCCTTCCACCTCAGCTTCCTGAGTAGCTGGAACTACTCAGTGAACCGTCAAGCCTGGCTAAGTTTTTGATTTGTTGTAGAGATGAGGTCTTGCTATGTTGCCCAGGCTGATCTCAAACTCCTTGACTCAAGCAATCCTCCCACCTTGTCCTCTCAAAGTGCTGGGATTACAGGCATAAGCTACTGTGTCTGACCAAAACACTTAGAAATGTAAAACACCACTTGATCCTTCTTAATGGATTAATTTTTTTGGTGTGGGAAAGAAATTGTTCTTTTTCACATTTGGAGAGTTTATTAATTCTCAAACACATTGAAGCTGAAAAATGCCTTGTAAGCATCATACTTCAGGGTGAGGCTTAGAGGTTCACAGTCTGAAGCAGTTTGTTGTTGTTGTTGTTGTTTACACAGACAGCAGAAATAATAAGAGGTTCTGGCCCTTCTGAAAGGAATTCATGGAGAATTGTAGGTACTTCAAAAAGAAAAAAATCTTTTCATAAGCAGATATTTAGGGAGGTATCTAATTCAAGTCCCAGGAAAAGACACAAATAAATCCAACGTATTTATTTAAAAAAGTGAATATGTATGTTAGTCTTCTAGATAGAATAGGAAAGGCAAAACTGAGTCACTCAAGGAGTAGGGCAGGGGTAGTAGTCAAGGCCAATTTCATTGGCACTGTGGAGTGCTAGATTGGGGAAGTTCAAACACCTAGGTAGCCTGACCAAAGACAGGACACCATGGGTCCTACTCAAGGGAGTAGCAGACAGAGACTGACTGGCACAGGCAGAAGGGGGTGAACAAGAATTTTCCACAAGGAACCCTGTTCTGTTCTCCCTCCCTGTCTGCCAAGCGTAGAGACAGGATTACATAGCTTTTCTCTATTATTTGTTAATATGGTCAACTGATATTTTCAAATGCTAAATCAGCTCATGACAATCTCCACTTGAGCATGACATATTATTTCTTTTATATATTGTATTGATAAATATTATGTTAAAACATCTAGCTAAGAATGTTTACATCTGTGTTCATGAGGGACACTGATGTTTAGTTTTCTTTTCTTGTGATTATTTGTCTGACTTGGGTATCAATATAATGCTGGCCTCATAAATAAGTTGAGAAATGTTCCCTCTGCCTCTGTTTTCTGAAATAGTTTGTAAAGAATTGGTATTTTCTTTATTACAATAGTCTCTACACTTAAAGTCTCTGTGGTGTCCCTTTCTATGGCTAAGGTTGCCTCTAGTCAACTACCATCTGAAAATGTTTAATAAAAAATGTGCAGAAATAAACAATTTATGTTTTTAATTTATAATTTAAAAAGACTGATGGGCAAAGGGACTGTTAGGAAATAAATATGTGAGAATAAGCTGGGACATTCTTGCTATTGGTTTGATTGCAGAGGTGAGAACTTAATTTTACACATATTTGGTACAGTAGAAGTATTTGAACAGAATGATAGTTTTTCATTTCCTTTTGACATTAAAATATGCATTCTGGCTTATACTTTCTCTAGGAATTTCATAATATGAGGTTTTGAAATGGCCAAGTCAACAAATGTCTTGGAGAATTTGAAAACTAAAATAATAATAATAGTGGCCACTGTCTTGAGAATTGTTATATGGCAGGCATTTTGCTCAGTGGTTTACATTTGGCCATCACATTAATCTTGTGAGATAGGTCTTATTGTTTTCATTTTAAAAATAAGAAGAAAGTTTTGATGAGGTAAGTAGCTTGCTGAAGACCCTGGTATAAAAATGAAAATTTAGCTGACTCTGTCTGGAACAACAGAACAGAATATTTCTTGCCCTTAAGAAGTCTATAATCTTGTTGGAGAGATGAGTCCTCCCTGCATAAGATGTTTCTTTTATTTATTTATTTTGAGTGGGAGTCTCACTCTGTCACTCAGGCTGGAGGGCATTGGCATGCTCACGGCCACCCCAGCATCAACCCGCTGGGCTCCGGCAATCCTTCCGCCTCAGGCTTCCAAGTAGCCAGAACTACAGGCTCGTGCTACCATGCCCGGCTAATTTTTGATTTACTGTGGAGATGAGGTCTCGCCAAGTTGCCCAGGCGGGTCTCGAACCTGCGGGCTCAGGCAATCCACTCACCTCAGCCTCCCAAAGTGCTGGGATGACAGGCTGAGCTATTGAGCCCAACCAAGATGTTTTTAACTCCCATATTTGCTATATTTTTAAAAATTGGTATGTAACTTTATAAATTTGTTAGTAACTTGTGCTCCTACTGAGTCACAGCTATCGAAACGACCCCAGGACCTTGTATTTGGATTTTGGTTTCAATTTCCAGTTTCAGACTGCAGTTGCTGTATGAATAGAAGTTCTACCTTAAGTATGAGTCCACCTGACTGGAATCCAGACTTATCAGGTTCTTCCTGTTCTCTGTCAGTTCTGTGATTCTGGCAACAAACCAAAAAACTAGTCAGACTTGGTGGCCTGCAGTCCCACCTACTCAGGAGGCTGAGGTGGAAGGTTGAGGCTGTGGTGGCCCATGAGGTTACACTCCAGCCATTGCACTCCAGCCTGGGTGACAGAGTGAGACCCTGACTCAAAAATAAAATAAAATCCTAAGTATGTCTACAATAGCTGTATTTCACTATGTTTTCCAAACACTGAATTTGATTATTTTACCCAGCCCAGGGAGCACCATTCACAGTGTGGTTGATATAGTTAGCCAGTTGTGCAGTTGGTTGGCCCATTTCAGGTCTCCTATGGTGCTTAGATTGGACCCCTACAGATGCTGAGGCCCAGACGCCCCAACCCAAATGGTGGTTAATTTATGTGTCAACTTGACTGGGCTAAGGAATGCCCAGGTAGCTGGTAAAACATTGTTCTGGGTGTGTCTGTGAGGGCATTTCTCGATGAGATTAGCATTTAAATTGGTAGACTGAACAAAGACCATCTATCTACCCTCACCAATGTGTGTCATCATCATCCAATCGGTTGAGGGTTCAAAATAGAAAAAAAAAAGGCAGGAAAAAGATGAATTCACTCTATTTTGATGAGTTGCAACACATAATCTATCTTCTCCTGCCCTTGGACATCGGAGCTCTTGGTTCTAGGGCATTCAGACTTACACCAATGGTCTTCCCCAGTTCTGCTGCCCCTCTCACCCCAGTTCTCAGGTTTTCTTTCTTTTTTCTTTTTTTTTTTGAGTTGGAGTCTCACTCTGTCACCCAAACTGGAGTACAGTGGCATGCTCCCGGCCACCGCAGCCTCGACCTGACGGGCTTCGGCGATTCTTCCTCCTCAGCCTTCCAAGTAGTTGGAACTACAGGCGCGCGCGACCACGCCAGGTTGATTTTTTATTTATTGTAGAGACGAGGTCTCGCCATGTTGCCCAAGTGGGTCTCGAACCCACGGGCTCAGGCAATCCACTCGCCTCAGCCTCCCAAAGTGCTGGGATTACAGGCTGAGCCACCAAGCCCGGCCAGGTTTTCTCAACTTGTAGTTGCACCATTGGCTCCCCTGGTTTTCAGGCCTTCAGACTCCAATTGAATTGCATCTCTGGTTTGCCTGTTCTCTAGCTTGCTAATAGTAGATTGTGGAACTTCTCAACTTCCATAATTCCATGAGCCACTTCCTATAATACGTCTTCTATTATAAATATATCTTATTGGTTCTGTTTCTCTGGACAACGCTGACAAATACACCAAGTTTTCTGTGATCCTGTGGGCCCTGTATCTTGGACTGTTGACTCCACCTTGAAGGGCCAGAGGATTTCTCTCTTGCCTGGTCATTCAACATTTCACCCTTCTACATTTTTTTTTTTTTTGAGTCGAGTCTCACTGTCACCCAGGCTGGAGTGCAGTGGCATGATCTTGGCTACTGTAGCCTCTACCTGCTGGGCTCAGGAGATCCTTCCTTCTCAGTCTTCTAAGAAGCTGATATTACAGGAGCGCACTACCACACCTGGCTAATTTTTGTGATTTATTGCAGAGACGAGGTCTCACCATGTTGCCCAGGCTGGTCTTGAACTCCTGGGCTCAGGCAATCCACTTGCCTTGGCCTCCCAAAGTGCTGGGATGACAGGCATGAGCCACTGCACCCGGCTAATTTCTACATTCTTGAACCACTAAAAGCCCAGTATGCTTTCCCTCTGAACTTAGTATAATGATTAGGAAAAGGCTTTAAGAACCTGGTCAGTTCATTCAGAAGAAATGTTAGAAGCATGCACAATGTATCAGAAACAGGCCAAAGAGACACACTCATTCATTTACTTATTCACCTTCAAATACTATTGAGCACCAAGATGGGTCAGGCAAGTCCAGCTTCATGGGTGTGTGACCTGTGCAGTCACAGAGGGTCCCCACGCTTGGTGTGATGGCTTGCTGTCACCATCTTGAATTTCTTTACAATTTTATGGCTTGAACACGAGTTGTGTACTTGACGTCTGATGAGGCAACAGAGACAGCGCCTGAGCAGAGGAGATATGCACACAGCCTATGGGTCTACCTCATTCCTTTCTGTCCCGTTTCCACATAGCCTTGGTGGTGCCTGTGAGTGTAAGTCCCAGGTGACCCATAATGTGTGGGAGTTCCGTGAGATCCCAGGTGAGTACAAGGAAGTGCGATATGGCTAGGATGAAGTATGCGGGGTGCTGGCAGGCCCAAGTGACAGCACTTTGCATTCAGCATCTGGACTGGCATTTGCTTCAAGCACAGAGAAGAGGCATTGATGCTCTAAGGAACATGGATGATCAAGGAAGCCTATCCTGTTTGTTCTCAGTTTTGTTGCACTGTAAATAATGATATCTACAGAAAGAGAGTTTCTTTTCTTTTCAAATATTCCATACTCGCTAGTAAGGTGAGGGTGGATAGCATTGGCAGAATGTATGTATATCTAGAAATTAGGAATCTGGATATTGAAAAAAAGATACACACACATATATATATGGACTAAAATAGTTGAGCTCGTTTTGTGCAGTACTTCTAATATTCTGGTAAGCATATACATGGAATGTTGATGTAACTCAACTGTAATTTGGATGATTCTACATAAGATAAATGCACTTGTGTTTAAGTCTGGCAATAGACAACATAGATATGAATGGCAAAAACTCAAGCTAAAAATTTGCAATGATCATTTTTCTTAGGACAGCATTAAGTAGCAAATAAACCCGCCATGATAAGTCAAGAGGAAGAATGTAGAAGGAAGCACGTCATATGTTAATATTCTTTTTTTTTTTGAGTTGGAGTCTCACTCTGTCACCCAGGCTGGAGTGCAGTGGCACACTCATGGCCACTGCAGCTTCGACCTGCTGGGCTCAGACCATCCTTCTGCTTCAGACTTCTAAGTAGCTGGAACTACAGGCACACACTACCATGCCTGGCTTATTTTTTTATTTATTATAGAGACAAGGTCTCACTAAGCTGCCAAGTTGCCCAGGCTGGTCTTGGACTCCTGAGCTCTGTATCCACGAGCAGGCAATCCTCTCGCCTCGGCCTCTCAAAGTGCCGGATTAGAGGCTCGAGCCACTGTGCCTGGCCTGTTTAATAGCGTGTTCCTGCTTTTTGAATGAGGAGCCCGGGGTTATTATTTTGTGTGGGTCCCACAGGTTACATAGCTGTACATGGGATCAGGGGCTGTGCTGGGAAGCAAGAGGGCAATAATGGACACATGAGACATAGACTCTGTCCTCGGACCATTTACATTTGAGCAGGGATACTTATATTATAACAATTGTTATGAAAGTACACAGAAGAGTACAGGTTGCTGGGAGGACACATGGATGAGCAGGCCAATGAGCTTGCCAGCAAAGTTCACCTACTTTAGAGACCGAATCTGCCAGACTCCTACTTTCTCAGCAGGTGAGGGGCAAGTTTGGGGCTAAATCTTGTCCAGCGCTGTCTGAGCGGAACTATGCTAAGTACAAGGTCACTTCTGGAAAAGACTTTCCACTCTGATAAAGAGAGAAACAAATGAGGAGAAAACTCTTTCCTTCTTTCCTGCTTTAACTATTGTTATGTGAGGATGTGATGCTTGGAGCTGTGGCAGCCATCTTGCAATCATGAGGGGAAAATCAAGAAACTTTGTGTGGCAGTAAGTTCTCTCAGGGCTCTAACATAACTTTGAGCCTTTGAGTCAATCCAGGACTACATGCCTATGGAATTCTTGTTAGGTGGGGAAAAATCAGTCCTCACAGTGAAAGACACTTCTGGTTGGGTTATCCTATTGTTTGCAGTCAAGACTTTCCAAATCAGATATGTCCAACCCACAGCCCATGGGCTGCATGCAGTTCAGGACAGCTAGTCATGTGGTCCCACAAAATCTTTTAACGTCATGTGTTTGTTAGCATTTATTTTCTTCGTGACCCCATGTGTAGTTCCATTTTTGAAGTTCACCATCATGCCTTATTCATGACATTGCTTTCTGGCAGCACAAACATTTGTGAGCAGCTGTTTACTTTCTTTCTTTTTTTCTCTTATTTCTTTCTTTCTTTTTTTTTTTTTGAGAAAGCAGGATTTATTGAGAAGACAGAAAAGCTCCCACCATGAGAGGGGACCCCAGGGGGTTGCCCTGAGCAGCTGTTTTCAGTGATGAAGCACTCAAAGAGCAAACTTTGAACAAACATTTCTGATGAGCACCTTGAGAACTCACTCAGAATTGCGACCACTTCCATCGAACTAGATACCAATAGATTAGTTTTACAAAAACAAGGCCAAATTTCCCACTAGTTTTATGCTGTTCTCATTTTTCTAAGCCTTATAACAAAATATATGAAAAAATAAAAGAAGTCTTATTATGTATAGACACTAACTATATTGTATAATTTATGTGTGGCCAAGACAATTCCTCTTTACTTGATACGGCCCAGGGAAGCCAAAAGCTTGGACACCCCTGTTCTAAGTGATACATGATCGAATCTGGGTGATCAGAGAGGCTTCCCCTGAGCAAGTTACATTTGCATATACCCTAAAACAATGAGCAAGAGTTGAGTTTGCAAAGATTTGGGGGAATAGGGTTTCAGGCAGACAGAACGGACATAATTGAAGCCCCCGGATCCGCAAGGTACTTGGTGTATTTGAGAAGCCGAGATTCAGAAGCGTGTGTGCTGAGGTCAGAACAGATCAGGTTCTGGGACATGCCAGCAGACAGACAAGTCCGCCCTTCCCCAGCTGGAGGATGGCAATCATAAGCTTGTGGTTGTTTCTCTATAAAGTGTCCAACAACCGTCAGGTCCAACTCTCAGCGAATATATCACCTTTCCCACAGCTAACTGGTTGCAGATGTTGTCTTTGTGTCTGGGGACAGACCCACTTGTGGAAGTTGGATACCTTGTCTGCGTGTAGCCACTGTGGGTTATCAGAGTTTTTAGCAAAGTATGAACCCCTTGGCACATCACCTTCCTCGTCATGATCAGTAGGCAACACGGTGTGGAGGCAGCTGAGACCACAGAGGATGGAATCCACGGGGGCGTGCTTCGGCAGGTAGGCCAAAAATATTTTGATATAAGACTTGGATGATTCCCCAAATGATAAAAATAATGAGACGAGCAAAGTCATCAGGAGTGCTTGTCTAATGGCTGGGTTAGAGCTTAGAGTCCGCTCAGTTCCACGACTAAGGTGGGCAGGGTGCCCAGTGGCACCCACAGATAACAACATCTAGAGGAATAAGGTTGTCAGAGCTGTTGTCATGACTGTGTTGTCCAAAATCTCGTCACAATCAACAGATCTGATGCTGGAAGCGGAAGAGCTGTGCTTTACAAAACAGACTGTACCTCAAAAGCCCATTCCGAGTGCAATTACACAACGGCAGTGATTTTCTGTAATTTGTGGGAGGAAGGAGATAAAACCTTGGACCCTACGTTGAAAAGAGGAAAAAAAGAAAGAAGAAAAGGCCATAGCATTTTAATTATGTTTTCAGACATGTATATGGTACCTGTCAGCGTTGTATAAACACCATCTCATTAATCTTCATAATAGCAGCATTAGTTAGTTCTGCAGTTGAAAGAAACGGAAATTGAAGTAATGAGATGTCTAAGTGGCTAGACCACAGTGTGAGCGAGAAACATCAGGGAAATAAAACTGGCACTGTTCATTTGATGAGTGGGTCTCGTTCACCTTGTTTTTTGAGTTAGGGCCTCACTCTGTCACTCAGGCTGGAGTGCCTTAGCACAATCATGGTTCATCGCAACCTCATCCTCCTGAGCTCAAGTGATCCTTCCACCTCAGCCTCCCAAGTAACTGGTATTACAGGCATTGGCCACCTGCTCACATGCATATACACCGCCAGGCAGGGAAAGAGGCTTTGGTTCCTTACCACGACATAGCAAGCCTCTCTTCAGTGCCTTACCATGCAGGCCTCTCTCTTACCACCACCCACGACATGGCATCTAACTCCTCTCAGAGCAAGTAATCTAAGTCACAGAGGGAGGACCTCTTGCAACAATTGCACTTTTAAGTATGCTTTTCTTGATCTCTTAGTGGTTATATTTAAAACAGCTTTAGACTTGTGCAGTGGCTCACGCCTGCAATCCCAGCACTTTGAAGGCCAAGGCAGGAGGATCACTTGAACCCAGGAGTTCCAGACCAGCCTCGGCAACATAGCAAGACCTCGTCTCTACAAAAAATAATTTAAAAATTAGCTGGGCATAGGGGCACATGACTGTAGTCCCAGGCGGAAGGATCGTCTGAGCCCAGGAGGTCGAGGCTGTGGTGAGCCATGATCATGCCACTGCACTGTAGCCTGGGTGACAGATTGAGACCTCAACTCAAAAACAAAAACAAAAACAAAACAAAACAAAAACTTCAGAGTTTTAAATCTTGATGAAAAGGTAACTCCTTGTTTGTATGCATATTCACAGAGTTCTTACAAGATTTGTTTTTTTTTTAAAAAGCAACTCTTTAATCTATCTGCAATTCATTATTATATTATGATAAAGGGCCTAAAATTATTTCTCCTTAATGGCTTGACAGTTGCTTAGCCAAAATAATTTTATAATCTATCATTTATTTACGTGTTTTTTAGATAGACAGGCTCTTACTCTGTTACCCAGGCTGGAATGCAGAGGCCTGATCTCGGCTCACTGCAGCCTTGACCTCCTAAACTCTAGTGATCCTCTCACCTCAGCTTCCTGAGTAGCTGGGACTGTGAGAGTACACTACTATGCCCAATTACTTAAAATGGTTTTTTTTTGTTTTTTGTATAGACATGGAGTTTCTCTCTGTGGCTTATTCTGGTCTTGATATCCTGGCCTCAATCCATCCTCCTGACTCAGCCTCCCAAAGCACTGGGATTACTATGCTTTATTCTGAATTGAATTGGGATCATTATCACTAAATGCTGTAACATGTAACTTCCCCCAAATCTCAGTGACCTAACATAATAAAAGACGATTTCCTTTCCGCTAAACTGGTGTGTGTGTTTGAGTGGGTGGCTCCCCTAGCTTGCTTCATCCAACTGGAGTTCAGAGACCCAGCGTCCTTCTATCTTGTGGGGCCTCCAATCTCAACACGAGCCTTCTAAGGTTGCTCTGGGAGCCACCACTACTCCAGTCTGCCAGAAATGCATGGAGAATCACGGGTCAAGCCTGAAAGTGGTACCCTTCGTGATCATATCATAAGCCAGAACTCAGACCGATGGCCACCCAATGACAAGGAAGGATGGGAGATACATTCTAGGCGGTGTCCCTGAGCTGCTTGTCAGTTTCTATGCTGGTGTCATATTGCTTTGATTACATGTTTATGGTATGTTCTGATAATTATGATTTTTATTTTATTTTAAAGATGTGGGGTCCAATTCAGGGTTCAGGATACAAGCGGTTATTGCACAGGTAAAGTCTGGGTGCCCCTTCGGTCCCCACTTTTCCTGGTTTGAGATCAGGTATCCTTATCAATGTTGTGTCCCCCCGACCCCCACCCCAGCAGTATCCTGCTACTGCCAATCCCTTTCTTACAGTATTACGGTAAATGTGTTCTGATAATTCTTAAAGAAAGTCAGATTGGTTTTCTCCTTGCACTTTCCTTCACTTTTCTTGGGCATTATCCCTCTATATAAAGTTTCAGTCCATTTTATCAAATTTCAAAAGGAAAGTGAAATAGCTGTGACAAAACTCCCCCCTGATATTTTAATTGAAAATGTATTAAATTTAATGTTATTTGTAGAAGATAATATTCGTATGCTAGTAAATCTTCCCAACCAAGAACATGCTTCTTTCTTTTGTTTAGTTATTGTTTTATGTGCATTCTTAAGATTGGACTAAAAAGAAACTAGATACTAGAAAGAATCAGAAAGGTTCACATCCGAGGTGATTTTTAAAAAAAAAATTTAAATTAAAGTATAACTTATTGTGAAATGCACAGATCTTAAATTATGTAATTGGATGTCTTTGGACAAATATACATACCCCTCTTAAGATAGAAGACATCACCATCACACCATAAGGTTCCCTTCTGCATCTTCCAACGAATCTCCACCATTGAGGTAACCACCATTCTGACTTTCAGCACCATAGTTTTAGAGGTGTCTATTCTTGAACTTTATATGAATGAAATAACATATGACATAGTTTGAATTGTTGTCCTCTCCGAATCTCATGTCAAAATGTTCCCGGTGTTGGAGGTGAGACCACAAGGCAGGTGTTTGGCTCATGGAGATGGATCCCTCAAGAATGGCTTGGTGCCGTTCTCCCGGTAACAAGTGAGTTCTTCCTCTAGTTTATGTGAGAATGGCTTATTTAAAAGAGTCTGGCATCTCCTCACTTGTGTACGTGCTTGTCATGTGACACACCTGTTCCCTCTCTGCCTTCCATCATTATTATGAACTCCCTGAGTCCTCACCAGAAGCCAGTGTCATGCAGAACTGTGCGCCTACATAAACTTCCTTTCTTTACAAATTACTCAGCCTCAGGTATTCCTTTACAGAAGTGCAAAACAGACTAATAAAATACAAATGTACTTTTTTGTGTAAGGCCTTTCTTTTTTGTTCCATGTGGGGATTCATCTATGTCTGACATTTATCAGTTTGTTCATTTGTATTGCATAGAGGGTTTGCAAATACCTTCCTATTCTGTGGGTCGTCTTTTCACTTTCTCAATAGTGTTCTTTTGAAGTACAACATTTTAAATTTTGATCAAGTCTAATTTACCTATTTTTTCTTTTGTTGTTTGTGCTTTTATTTCTAGGAATTGGCTGTCCTTAGGAGGGGAAGCCTCTTCGGAGTCCGCAAAGACTCAAATGTCAAAGCATCAGAATTAAAAGTCATGTTTGTGGGGTTTTATTCTTGTGATCTGTTTGGTTTTGATATCAGGTTAATCCTAGCTCAGATAATGATTTGGGAAGTGTTCCTCCTCCACCTCTCTCTCTTCTTTCCTCTTCTTCTCCACCTCCTCCTTCTCCTTCTTCATTTTGGAAGAATTTGAGAAGTATTGTTGTTCATTCATCATCAAAAATTTGGTAGAGGCCAAGCTCAGTGGCTCAGCCTGTCATTCCAGCACTTTGGGAGGCCAAGGAGAGTGGATTGCTTGAGCCTGTGGGTTCGAGACCAGCTCGGGCAACTTGGTGAGACCTTGTCTCTACAATAAGTCAAAAATGAACCGGGCATGGTGGCATGCTCCTGTAGTTCTGGCTACTTGGAAGACTGAGATGGAAGGCTCACAAGAGCCCAGCAGGTTGACGCTAGGGTGACCGTGAGTGTGCCACTGCACTCCAGCCTGGGTGACAGAGTGAGACTCACCTCAAAAAAAAAAAAAAAGAAAAGAAAAGTTTGGTAGAATTCACCAGTGAAGCTATCTGGTCCTCAGCTTTTATTGTGATGAGTTTTTTGATTAGCAATTTAATCTCTTTATTGTTATAGAGCTATTCCTGTTTTCTACTTCTTCTTGAGTACATTTCTAGGAACCTATCATTTTCATCTAGATTATTTGATTTTTTTGTCACACAATTTATGAATTTTTTATTTACATACAACTTTTCATGAATAGACCATTTTGTCAAATGAAGCAAAACTACATTAAAGTTCACGTTAATGTACCTGGGTTGTCGTCTTCATATAAATACTATTTTGGGGAGAAGGAAAAAAACATTTTAAATTATTGCAGTCATTCCTTTCTTCAAGTACCATTTGGCCATCAGAGACCCACTAAATATCCATATTGTCAGGATTTGATGAATAATCCTAAAATCATCTGTGGCCTAGAATTAAAATAGAGCTGAGCCTTATGCAAATGGAGAGGAGATTTGCAAAGTCAGGACTATATCGATTCACTGGCTCAAGTGAAAAGATGAGTTATTGTATGGCAATATGTTAAATTGTTAATTAACGTACAATATTAACATATTGTGTGACACTATGTTAAATTTCATGTTAAAATGAAAATTCCAGGGGGTAGGGAGAGAGTTATTAAAAAAAAAAAAAAAATTACAGCTAGCTAGGACAAATGCATTCCAGTGCCCTATGCCACTATGATGCTAGTTCACAATAATATATACTTTCAAATAGCTGGAAAGAGATATTGAATGTTCCCAACACAAAGAAATGATACATGTTTGAGATGATGGGTGTGCTAATTATCCTGATCCGATCACCATATGTTATACATATTGAAACACCACTGAGTACCCCATAATTATGTACAATTATTATATATCAATGTAAAAAATAACATTAAATACACAAAAATGGGAATTTCTTTTTTTTATTTTAAGTTTTTTATTTTAAAGTTGTGGGGTACAATTCAGGGTTAAGTATACAAATGTTTATTATGCAGGTACCCTTGTTGATGAGGTGTGGTCCCTCCTCCTCTGGGAGAATCCTGCTTCTGCCAATCCCACTCCCCCATCCCCCAATTTCCCACTACTGACAATCCTAAAAGAGGAAATTTCAAACATCAGTTATAAGGGGCTGGGGTGTTAAAGATGAAGGAGCCAGAATTTGCAAGAAGTCTTTCTGAGAGCTGTGCTGTGAGCTTTGTCCTTCCCACCCCTCAAGGGGTAGAGGCAGGTGGTGTCTGATCCTTCCTTCAGACCCAGGAAAGGGCGTTCACCAGGATTACCTGAGGGAGCAGATGGAGAACACTAAGCATTGGTGTCTTTCTCCCACCTGTGCAGAATGAGAGGAAGTTGCTTCAGGCTTAGTCTGCACTTCTCAGATCCGCTAAGGCAAAGACCTTCCTTGTACAGGTGTCTCCTGAGGACCAGAGGTGAGCCCCATTTGAGACAGGCAGAGTCAAGTTGCACTAGGTTCTGCTCAGTAGGGCCATCCACAGGGGAAATGGGATTGTGTCAGATAGAGACCAAAGATGGACTTCAGGATTCTTATGGGCCGTGAGAAGAATAATAGTGTCAGCCTGTTGAGAGAAGCATTCATGAGTTAGGGGAACTCTCAGGTAGAGATGTCCGGCAATGGGGTTTTCATGGAGCCCATGGAAGTGATGCAAACAAATGCCAGCCTTCCAGAGAGACAGGAACCAACTTTTGGTTGTGTCAGGCAAGAATATTCTTTTCAGCCGGGCTTGGTGGCTCAGCCTATAATCCCACACCTTGGGAGGCTGAGGTGAGTGGATTGCCTGAACCCACGGGTTTGAGACCCACCTGGGCAACTTGGCAAGACCTCATCTCTACGATAAATCAAAAATTAGCCAGGCGTGGTAGCATGCGCCTGTAGTTCCAGCTACTTGGAAGGCTGAGGTCGAAGGATCGCTGGAGCCCAGCAGGTCGAGGCTGCGGTGGCCGGGAGCAGCCACCGCACTCCAGTCTGGGCGACTGAGTGAGACTCCAACTCAAAAAAAAAAAGGATATTCTTTTCCTTTGCTTCTCCATCCTCCCACTGCCCATTCCCCTAACTCTTTAGGAACTAGAAATGGGTAGAAGGTAGAGAGAACTGATATATATATATATATATATTTCATTCCTTTCTAAGGGAAGAAGGCCTTTCTGAGGAAAAAAGTATCTAGAACTTAGAACTGTGCAAGGTCTGATATTTTTCCCTGCTTGTTAACTTGCTATAGTTTCATAGATGTCAGTAGAAAAAAGACTCCTGAGCCAGAGATAAAAGACAGCTTATTACTCGTGCTGATAGTAGAAGCTAGAGTATCCGAATGTCAGCATTTTTTTGCTGGTTCCCTGAGTCTCAATTTCCACAAAAGGTGACAAAAAGAGGACCAGATTATACCTGCAGATCACACCCATACGTGTAGTGAATTGTGCTATACAGGAGAAACTCTAAGTTTAGGAACCTGAATGTTTTATAATGGGCAATAAATATGCCTGCCCTTTTCTCTAGTGGGAAATGTTGTCTTTATTATACTGGACAGCAAGCTATCTTCTCTGTGTTCCTGAGGGAGCTATTGGTTCTACCTTCTAATGCTGTTCACTGTACACAGGTGCTTGAAAAGATGGTATAGAACAAAAGAACACCTGCTTCTCTAGAAAATATGCAGAAACATGGGATACTTATCTAGACTTGTGCCCCTCAGCTGGGCATGGTGGTTCATGCTTGTAATTCTAGCACTTTGGGAGGTGGAGGAGTGTTATAACCATACCACAAGTAAGGAGTCACCAACACACTGAGAGTCAAATACTAATGCCAGCTGTTGAGAGCAGGCTCATGCCAAAAAGAGACTCTCGACCTCGAATGAAGCAAGCAAGGGGTTTATGTAGCAAAACCAAACAGATCACAAGAATAAAACCCCACAAACATGACTTTTAATTCTGATGCTTTGACATTTGAGTCTTTGCGGACTCCGAAGAGGCTTCCCCTCCTAAGGACAGCCAATTCCTAGAAATAAAAGCACAAAC
>CAUYQG010024476.1:0-12664 GCA_963574415.1 Tarsius wallacei | reverse complement strand
CAGCCTGTAATCCCGCGCCTTTGGGAGGCTGAGGTGAGTGGATTGCCTGAGCCCGCGGGTTCGAGACCCGCCTGGGCAAGCGAGACCTCATCTCTACAATAAATCAAAAAATTAGCCAGGTGTTGTAGTGCGCGCCTGTAGTTCCAGCTACTTGGAAGGCTGAGGCGGAAGGATCGCTGGAGCAGAGCGGGTCGAGGCTGCGGTGGCCGGGAGCGGCCACTGCACTCCAGTCTGGGCGACAGAGTGAGACTCCAACTCAAAAAAAAAAAAAGAAAAAGGCCTTTCAGGTAACTGCAATTTTTTTTAATCACAGATTTATTTTTCGTTTCCAGCATGATACTTTGCTTAACTGCAATTTTTAACAGTCAAATATGAGTATTCCATCATCATGAATCCCAGCAGATAGAGAAAAATATTTAATATATGGCACTATCAATTTGAGGATTATACTTTTTATTAAGAGCAATAAAACAGAGAAAACAGAACACAATAATAAACACAATTTTAAATTTAACATTTTCTCTATGAGGTATACTTTTATCAAATGCATAATGATAATGTTTACCTTGTTAATAACCTTGTTGATCAAAACTTTGGTTATTGCAATGGACCGAATGTTTGTGTCCTCCCAAAATTCATGTGTTGAAATTCTAACCCTCAAGGTGAAAGTATTAGGAAGTGGGGCCTTTGTGGTGATTAAGTCATGAAGGTAGAGCTCTCATGAATAGGATTAGTGCCCTGATAAATAAATAGAGGGAACCTCCAAAGAGATCTCTCATTGTGCTCTTCTGCCATGTGAAGACATAGGGAGAAGTCAGCAGTTTGCAACTTGGAAGAGGGCCCTCACCTGGACCCCACTATGCTAGCTCCCCAGTCTCCAAATTCCAGTCTCCAGAGCTGTAAGAAAGAAATTTCTGTTGTTTGTGAGTTACCCAGTCCATGTTTCTTTGTTATGGCAGCCTGAAGCAACATAGTTATTATCCTGATTATATTATATTTTCTAAAACAAGATAGATGTACTATTGTGACCATAATACATGTACTGACACACCAGTTTTTAATCCTCTAATTTATGTGGAAACAATACATCAATCTTTCCAGAATTCCAGTTATCCCCACTGTGGTAGAGGAGAAAGTCTTCTGATGTCAGAGAAAAACCAAAGTTTGGAACCACATTGAGTGGTATTATGGTATAGTGGTATATGCATAATTCTTCCAAGCTAGAGGGAAAGCACCAACATTCTTTGAGAGTTGTGTCCAGGTGGCCATTAGTATCAGAGTCTATGTTCCTTCTGGAGACTCCTTATGCCCAATATTTGACATCTGGTGTAACTAATGATAAGCTAGTCACTTGAACTTTTCCCTCTTGGATTATGCCATCCTGCTGTAGAAACACACCAAAAAGGATTAAAAGTAATCATGACCGGTCTTTTGCTTTATTGCTAGAATACAAAATGACTTTAATGGAGCAAACTAGTTAGTAGAAATATATTTGCACTGTCAAGACTGTATAACATCCAAGTGCCTGGCCATGTTATTTTCAATAAAGCTAAGATCATTTCTTTTTTATTTCATCACTTTGTTCATTAGCATGGAAAAACCTTTTAGTAGCAAAAGCTCATTTTCTTTTATGCACTTTTCTGTGCTCTCACATTGAACAAAGTAATTTAATTCAACACATGGATAGAAAGAGTATGCATCTATATTTCCCTTTTTTCTGGGAGACAAATAAGATAGAAACTTCTAAAACTAGAGATGTTTTTGTAGAGATGAAATCAAGGCTATGTGCATTATCTGTAAAAATTTATAAAGACAATTCTTCAGACCCTCAGTGCTGTAATTGCTTTTGTTTTTCAAACAAACCCCCCAATATTGAGCTACTTCGTTGAAGATGGCTTGTTATCTTTGCCTTAACATGGTTTGTTAATTAATAATTTGAAAATGATACATGCAAAACAACTTTACACACACACACACATTCTTTCCCTAGTTCTGTCCGCTGAAATGTCTTAAAAACAATATCCAACCCAGCATCCATGAATACACCCAGCACCTGAATTAGGGCCTTAAAGTATAAACAAAAGGAAAATCCTCAGGGCTCCTTGAAGAAAGGGGTGACTCTCGGCCTAAGGCAGAGTGTAAAAGTTGAGACTGGACCATCTTGCCCCCAGATAGCGAGGACACTGTCAAAGACCAATAGGGCCCAAACACCAACCTGAAGAGGCTCCCAATGGCCTCAAATGCCCCAAAGATGACACAATGCAGACACCACTATGCATGGCCTCTTCAGTGAATCAAAACATTTTAAAGCTTATCATTGTTTTTTAAAAAACACAAAAAAACTAACTAGTGTCTATTTGGGAGATGATGAACCACCTTGGTGTTTTGAAAATAGGTAAATTAGGGGAAAAAAATCAGACATTTATTCACCTTTCCTACACAAACTGTGCTACTGGAAACCAAATAGAAAATGAGGTAAAGTTTTTCATTATAAGAGTATTATAGCTAATAATTGAAGCTCTTCAGGGACTAACAGATAGACCCCTTGACCTTCCACAACTGCTACTAAGAGAGAGTGAGCCAGACATATGTACCTGGTGGAAGAACACAAAAACACCTATGAAATATTGCCCTCTCCCCACTCTCTGCTAGAAAAAGAACATGGATCTAAAAGAGCTTCTAGTAACAACTACCAAGTGAGAAGAAGTCCAGAAGGTTGAGGAACCTGTTAAACCATATTGGGGCATGTCTTCAGCACTCTGACTAAGGAAGACTCTACAGCAGGGGTCTCAAACCCCAGACCACAGATCAGCATTGGTCCATGGCCTGTTAGGAATGGGCCGTATAGCAGGAGGTGAGTGGCAGGCAAGTGAGTGAAGTTTCATCTGTATTAATAGCTGCTCCCCATCACTCACATTATGCCTGAGCTCCACCTCCTGTTAGATCAGTGGTGGCATTAGATTCTCATAGCACTGTGAATGCTATTGTGAACAATACATGTAAGGGATCTGGGTTGCAAGCTCCTCATAAGAATCTAATATCTGATGATCTGAGGTGGAGCTGAGGCAGTGATACTAGCGCTGGGGAGCAGCTGGAAATACAGATTAACATTAGCAGTGAGGTTTGACTGCACAGAGACCATAATAAATTAATTGTTTGCAGATTTATATCAAAATAATAATTTCATAATATATTACAATGTAATAATAGTAGAAATAAAGTGCACAATAAATGTAATGCACTCGAGTCATCCCCAAACCATCCCCCTACCCCAGTCCGTGGAAAAATTGCCTTCCATGAAACTGGTGCCTGATGCCAAAAAGGTTGGATACCACTGCTCTACAGGACAGAAGCCTGGGTCCACCACAAACAAAATGTGAGAGGGCCCTTTGGATTGAAAGGGACATAAGAGACACAAGAAAGCACAAGTTTGGCTTTATTTAGCTCTCAGCTGAAGCAAATAAGCTATAATAGGAAATAAAACTATGACATTTGTGAGAAAATTGGAAATTCAAATGTGACCGGATACTTGATGATATGTTGAGGAACTATTCTTTTATTGTTTACAGGTATAACGATGGCAATGTGATTATGGGGGAAGGAAGAGTCTTCCTCTTTTAGTGACATTTACTAAAATATCTACACATTAAATAATGAGGTATCTCGTATTTGCTTCAAATTAGTTATAAGAGGAGGGAGGGTATCTAGGAGTTATAAAAATTAAACAAAATTGCTCCTGAGTTAATCATTATTAAAGGGTAAGGGTAAGTAGTGATACATTATTATGTATTCTGCTACTTTGGTAAATATAATGAAGCTTTTAAAAATATCTATATGTGACTAGCAAAAGCAAAAAGAGTTCCTATGATTATTCAAATAATTAGATTAACACATACCTTTCTTCCTTAATCTAGAGACTCACAACATTATCTGCCTATACCTACCACTCCCCTCCAAAACAAGGATAAAGATTGCACGTCTTAAATGAAATTGTGATGACAGTTGCATTATATTCAAAATTATATACTATTCCTACCAACTGCCACTTTTTGAATAATGAGGCACGCTAAAGACTTTTACAAAGTGTCACAAAAGCAATGCAGTGCAAGTATAACTCTTTATATGGGCGTGGTCCTTGCCAGTTTAATAAAAATAAACACTTTCCCAGACATTTTATTTAATTCTTACCAAGCCATAGGCTTGGTCAGCTAAGCATTACTAGTGCCATTTTTATAGATAGGGGGTCAGGGAAGAACACCCATAGTTGCACAGCATTTAAAATTTATGGAAAAACTGTGAGCCATATTTTTAGAAAAAATTATATGCAAAATAAATGAGTTCTTGAATTGGCAGAAGTAGCCCAATCACATTCTTTTGCTTCTTGTTTCATGTTTTTTTTCCCTACGAAATGATATTTCCTAGAAGAACAGAGTAAGTTGTAGTTTAAATGATACGTTAAGTTAAAAGCATATTATGTTACCTTAATCAATATAATGTAAATGATAAGATTTAAATTCAAGAACTCACTTATTTTACATATAATTTTTTCTAAAAATATGGCTCACAGTTTTTCCATAAATTTTAAATGCTGTCAATGTTTTCAAAACAAAAATTAGACTCTCTAGAGTAAGAGAGATAAGCTTCCCATTGATAAGTTATATGGTAAATTGCTGATATATATTACTAAAGAAAAATGTATTTTGCTTAAGTATTAGTACTTCTGGCTTTCTTATTTCATTATATCTTTCTGGCTTTACAGATTTTGTCCCTGATAAAGTTCATCTTTGTAAGATCTCACCACCGTAAAAACTACTAAATGCATGGATTTTAGGGGAAAATAACTCTACCGTGAAAAGCTAAAACCCATAATTAATGAGCATCTGGGCCAGGTGCAGTGGCTTAGGCCTGTAACACTAGCATTTTTGGTGTCTGAGACGGGAGGATTGCTTGAGCTTGGGAGTTTAAGACCAGCCTGGGCAATATAGTGACATCTAGTCTCTTCAAAAAGATTTTAAAAAATTATCCACTTGTGGTGGCACACACCTGTAGCCCTAGCTTCTTGGGAGGCTGAAATGAAAGGATCACCTGAACCCAAGAGATCATAGCTATGTACCACTGCACTTCAGCCTAGGCGACAGAGCAAGAATCTGACTCAATAAAAAAAAGAAAAAGAAAAACGAGAGAGCTTCTTATGCCTCTAACATTAGTGTGCATCAGTTTGTCTCTAGTTAGAAATTATCTCTCAGTCTTTTTTTTTTTGCTTTCTAATGAGACAACAGGGAGGATGCAAACAAAGCAAACCCAAACTTACAAACAAAACAGCACAAAAGCCAGCAGAAACGTGTGAGGGGAAGGCTGAATGACCAGCAGTAGCAGAGGCCTCCAATGAAGGCTAATAGGAGGGAGTACAGTTAGGAGGATGGCTAGGAAACCAGACACACACAGCAGAATAAAATTCACTTATAAGGCTGCAGAAAGCATAAGCAATATTCCCCCAAATCAAATCAGTGATGTGGAGGACAAACTCAAGTTGTTTTCTTAGAACACAAAGAGAATAAGACAGAGAAAAAATACGTCTGGAAATAAGACGATGTTTGTGGAAAAAAGTGGATGCAGAGTAAGCCAATATAGATATTCTGGAGGAAAAACCAGAACAAATGAAATAGATAAGAGAGCACGAGAAAGAGAGAGATCTTTCAAGCTGAAGAAAAACCTGTGTCTTTAGTATAGACTAGTAGGGGCCATCATGCTGTAGGGTAGGCAAAGTCTAGTCATGTATGTCCTGGAAAATATTTAACAACAAAAATAAAGAGTTGTATTGTCTTTAGGATAGGAGGAAAAAACTATATAATTATAACTGTCAGAGAAAAATCATGTTAGACTCAGGATCTATGAATACTATGCATTAAAAGAAAAGCAATATTTACACAGTTCTGAAAGATAAGCTTGTAGTCCAAGAACTGCCAAGCCAAGTCAAATTGTTATTACAGGTGAAAACAATAGAAAGTCTCATACACACAAGAGCTTAGAAAATGGAGCGTGATGTATTTCTACCAATCAAGAGGTGAAGTCAAATTAAGAGCTCATGAATGTATATGAAAAGGTTTGCAATGAGCATTGAAATTAGTTAAAATAGAGATAAGCTTAAAAATGGTTGTAAATTCAACTATATCACGTAAACCCAAATACAAAAGTTATTCTTTTTTTTTTTTGAGTTGGAGTCTCACTGTGTCACCCAGGCTGGAGTGCAGTGGCCACTATCATGCCTGGCTAATTTTTTTACTTTTTTGTAGAGACAAGGTCTCGCCCAGTTATCCAGGCTGGTCTCAAACCCCTAGACTCAGGCAATCCTTTCACCTCGACCTCCAAAACTGCTGGGATTACAGGCTTGAGCCACCACGCCTGGCCTAAAAGTTATTCTTAAAGAAGACAAGAGAAAAAGATAGTGCAAATATTTACAACCTGGATTTGTTGAAATTCAGCTGATAATTAACAGAACATTAAACAATTTTGTTAGTTAATATCTAGGAGTAAAATAGTACTTATTTAATATGAAATAGAAGGTTTATCTGAACTAAATAGGAAGCACTAAATAGTGAAATAACAGTCATTCCCTGTAAAATTAAGGGCAAAAAGATGCCTACTACCGATGATAAAAAAAACTTTTATTTTTGTTTTCTTGGTGACAAGAAGAAAACGGAATTGAAGAAATTAAACCAAATAAATTGCACAGTTATCTTGAAGGCAATGAGAGCTGGCCTTGAATTAATGAAGTGACAATAATGAAAATAGCATCCTGAAATGGGGTAGCATCCATTAGACCTAAATATAGATGAATTTAAAAATTAAAAATGACAGTATTTCGATAAGGTACAAACAACTGGCTAACCCATTGGGGGAAAAAAATATAAAGTTGTATTCATTTTCACACATCAAAATAAATCCAAGCTTGATTAATAAATTAAATGTAAAACTGATAAACTACAATAGTGCTTTGTCATAAACCACAGAGACAAGATTAACAGATTAGCTACATAAATTTTTCAAGTTCATTTATGCCCATCATTCTGCCTTCACCCTAAATATAACAATAAAACAAAAAACCAAACTCACTTTGGCTCTAATTAACAGTTACTGGACAACCAGTGGTTTAAGTAGTAAAGATATTTCAGTATCTCACATCACAAAGTTGGAGGTAAGTGGCCCCAGGTTTAGTACAGCAATTCACTGATGCTATCATGGACACAGGCACTCTTTCCATTTTTCTCTCCTCCATTTTTTATGTGTGGGCCTTTTGCTTCTCCTTGTCACCTCATGTTGCAAGGTGGCTGCCACAGCTCCAGCCATTAAATCCATAGCACCAGCCATAACTATTTTTTATAAAGAGTAAAGTCATTTTTAGAACCCCCATCTGACCTTGACTTCTGCTTATGTCCCAATGGCTAGATCTGTGTCACAAGGTCTCTCCTAGATACAAGAAAAAGTAGGAAAACTAGGATTTCTCTTTATGTTTCCCAAAGAGGAAAGCAGGCAATGGAGGAGGGAGGTGGTAGTGGGTGTTGGGCTAGCTAACCAACAGTGACTGACCTACCCAGGGTCACAAAGTTAGCCAAGTGAAAACCTGGGCGAGGGGGGAATTACAGCATCTGAATAGATAGGCAACAAAGAGATATATCCTTACTCTAAAAAGAGTTCTTACAAGTATAGAAGAAAAATGAAAATTTATAATAAAGAGCCTACAGATTTCAAAGGACAATTTACTGGAAGAAAAAAAATAGCCATTGAACAGATGAAAAAATGATCTATCTCATGAGTAATCTAAGAAAAAACAGCTTGAAAATATTGAGCAGGATTATAATGTTCTGTGTTTTCTGTTTGTGAGTAAGGCACTCGACGCTGCTGGTGGTAGCATAAACCAATGATGCTTGTCAGTATGCATCAATAACCTTTTAAAAAGTTAACATTATCTAGCTGGGCATGGTTGTCCACACCTGTAATTCCAGCACTTTGGAAGGCTGGGGCAGGAGGATTGCTTGAACCCAGGAGTTTGAGACTAGCCTGGGCACCATAGCAAAACATTATCTCTACCAAAAAAAAAAAAAACATTTTTATATTAGCTGGGTATGGTGACATGCATCTGTAGTCCCAACTACTTGGGAAGCTGATGCAGGAGGATTGCTTGAGCCCAGTAGGTCGAGGCTGCAGTGAGCTGTATCATGCCATGGCACTCCAGCCTGGGTAACAGAGTGAGAACACTGACTCAAAACAAAAGTTAACATTATTTGACACAGCAATTCCAGTTCTAAGAATAGGTCTAAAAAATAATTAGGAAAGTATGTAAAGATACATACACATGGATTTTATCAGAGCATTGTTTAAAATAGCAATAAACATGGAAGAGTTGGTTAAATAAACTACTCTATCCACTAAAAATAATGCTCTGGCTCTCTACTTAGTGATGTAGAAAGGTAACATCAAATATCACTGAATGGAAAAATAATTTTCTTAAACAACGAACATGCAGTATTTTCACAATAAGGACATTTTTAAAATAAAATAAACTGGATTGGGCATGGTGGCTCACGCCTGTAATCCCAGCACTTTGTGAGGCCAAGGAGAGAGGATTGCCTTAGCTCAGGGGTTTGAGACGTGCCTGGGCAACTTGGTAAGACCTTGTCTCTACAATAAGTCAAAAAATAAGCCGGGCGTGGTGGCACACGTCTGTAGTTCCAGCTACTTGGAAGGCTGAGGCAGAGGGATCGCCTGAGTCCAACAGGTGGAGGCTGCGGTGGCCATGAGCATACCACTGCACTCTAGCCAGAGCGACAAAGTAAGACTCCAACCCCCCAAAAAAAATACTGTTAGTAGAGAACGGGAGACTTAAAAATGAAATACACATTGTAAGTTTTAAAGGATTTGCAAGTTGTTATTATTCTGCATCAAACGTCTCTTCTAATTTTCCTGCTCTCATGATTAAATGTGTTTTGTACACAATATTGCAAATGGATATATCATTTAGAGATAGAATTCTAAGAAAGAGAAGATTTGAAGCCAGGCATTCACCTGGAAAAGTTCATTTCCTTCTCTTCATTTAATAATGACTCTTTTGTGTGTGTTTGTGGGGGGAGGGGTCATGAATGTCTGAGGACACATAATAAATGTAATCGGCAAAATTACAGAGGTTTCTGCCCTCCAGGGTCCTACAGTCCAGTTGAGAAGGAGAGACTGAAAACATCACTCCTGGCATAAGCTAGCACATTATTAAAGGGTGAATTGTGAGGACCATGTGAGGAGGGGAGTCCATCATCCCTTCCCTGCCCAACAGTTGTGAGATTCTAGAAACAGGTGAATGTGAGAGCCCTCCATAACCTGCTTCCTGCTACCTGGACACCTGTCAGTTGTTTTCACAAGGCAGATGAACAGGTTAGAAGTTCATCCTTCAACCTGACAAGTCTTGAACACACTAACCCCTAACGTGTTGACCTATGTGCTATAAAGGAGCACAGTCTCATGTGGGAATGGAGAGACTAGACAAGGAACATGAGGCCGGCGTGATCCACCCAATCACAGAAACTAAAAGTAGCCTGAAGTGAGGGGAAAGGCAGGTCAGGAGACAGCAAAGTGATCAAAGGCCACAAGGTGAGAATACGTGTCCTTCAGTGAACAGAAATGAGCAGTCTGGTCTGAGAGGGCTGGGGATACGTGTTCTAGCATTGTGAGGAGCAAACATGGATAGGCGTGCAGCTCAGACACATCAGGTCTGGAGTTCACAGACTGCCAAGGGACAACCATTGTCTAACCATGGCCCTGCTGAGGGCCAGCTGCCTGGGAATGTGGCTGGGCTGGGTCTCTGTCACTACAGGGATGCAGTCACACAGCCCCCTCCACACCACTAACCCCCACACCCTGGCCAGCGTCCTTCTTCTGTTGTTGAGGAGCCCAGGGAAAGTGCTGCTATGTCCACCCTGCGGAAGGAAAGCATCAGATCCACGTGGAAGTATTTTAACTTGCTTGTATAAACTTGGAAGGCCTAGCACATCTTTTTTTAATTATTATTTTAAAGATGTGGGGTACAATTCAGGGTTAGGTATACAAATGTTCATTATGCAGGTACCCTTGTTGATGAGGTATGCCCTTCCCTCCCCTGGCAGTTTCCCTCAATTGCCAATCCCACTCCCCCTCCCTTGGCAGTTTCCCACTACCACCAATCCCCTTCTCATGGTATTATGATAATTGTTCAAGGTCCGCTTATGTGTAATAACTTAGGGTATTCTGTTATTTGTTTCTTTGTTATATCACTGATTACGATCGACTCTAAACCCATCCAAGTTGTTGCAAAGTCCATATGTTTGTCCTTCTTTATGGCTGCATAATATTCCATTGTGTATATGTACCACATTTTTTAAATCCATTCCAGCTTCGATGGGCAGCATGGTTGGTTCCATGTTTTTGCTATTGTGAATAGAACTGCAACAAACATGCATGTACAGGTATCTTTTTTGTAGAATGATTTGAGTTCCTCTGGGTATATTCCCAATAGGGGGGTTGCTGAGTCATATGGAAGGTCAATTTCTAGTTCTTTCAGAAATCGCCACACTGTTTTCCAAAGAGGTTGCACTAGTCTGCATTCCCACCAGCAGTATAGAAGCATCCTCATCAGCGTCTGCATCCTCATCAGCATCTGTTGTTGCTTGTTTTATTAATGATGGCCATTCTTACTGGGGGGGTTAGGTGGTATCTCAATGTGGTTTTGATTTGCATTTCTCTGATGATGAGTGAGGCTGAGCACTTTTTCACGTGTCTGTTGACTACCTAGATATCTTCTTTTGATAAGTGTCTATTCATGTCTTTTGCTCACTTTTTAATGAGACTGATTTTTTTATTTTGATGCATTTGAGTTCCTTGTAGATCCTAGATGTTAGGCCTTTGTCAGATATACAGTTGGCAAATATTTTTTTCCCATTCTGTGGTGGTCTGGCACATCTTAATCAGAATTTCTTCTGGTTTGAGGGAATCACCCTACTGATGCCAGGCAGCTTACTATTAAACGTGTTTTTCCCTAGAACCTGTTGTGGCAGTTTGGTTGCACCTGGGTCGTGGAGGAACTTTCTATTTTTCCTCCAGACTCTGCCCATAAAGTGACCTCTGCTGGACCCCATCCATCTAATCTTCAATACCCAGGCACACATTTAGGACTACTGGGAACCTATCAAATCTTTGAGTGGATTCTGACCCTATAAAAATGCAAGGGGAAACCAAGTTGAGCACCTGAGTGATCTCCCGTCAGCAGAGAACGTCCATCCACTCAGGACTTCTGCTCAACTGCTTCTGCAGTCCCAAACTCCCCAGCTGTTTCACCTCAGGACAGGCAAATAAAGCTTGCTCCTGGGGAGTGATGTCCTGACATCTTGGCTGGGAAACTCCATGCTCAGAGACTCGGCCCCTAACCTCACCTGTCCCTCTAATGGTCTGGTCCACCTAGTCTCAAGACTGAGATGAGGCAGAATCTTCTGAAATGAGGTCTGGGGAATCATGAGTCTGGAAGAGACCAGAGCTGGGAGCATTGATGACCCCACGGCTGCCTCTCCTTTCTCTAGCCTAAGAACGTGAGTTGTTTCTAATGAAATAAAAAATACCTCTGACTGTGTACCAGGCACACTGGAAATTATTTCCATTTTTGTAATATAAAAATAACAATATATGCTTTGAAGGGTATTTGTGTGAAAGAGTCTAATTTCTTTTTATTGCTGACTTGATTTCTTTTTCCCTCAATTATGCCATAATCTTGTAGCACCCTTGAGTCTCTTTTCCACCCCGGGCCCTCATTTATATAAACCAGTTCTGACACCATTTCTACCTCTTCCTTGTTTCCAGGGCCAAATTAGAGACATGGACTTAGATCTGGAAAATCACTTAGATCTGGACCTGTTGACTTGCTTTTGCGAATACCTCTACACTGTTTTCACACTTCCGGGAGTGAATTGAAGGCCTGAGACCTGCAGCAGCCCTGTCCTTTCAGGGAACATGGGACCAAAAGGCTCTCTTTCCTGCTCAAGCCCCCAAGAACTGGTGGAGAAGGGACTGCAGGGGCGTGTCCCTCACGAGACAGCTAGAGTTCGTGATTTTCATTATGCCAATATCTTCCAATGAGGCAGACTCTTTCATTACAAGCATTAAAATAGCTTTATTTGCTGTAAACATGATATAGTTATGACCATAGGCAAGATGCTATAACAAAAATTAAAGTGTACTTTCTTCTAAAGAAACTCAAAATATAAAAGCTGAATTAATAACCCTCACAAGGCAATTGTTTATATCATTGAGGATTCTTCACTATAGAATTCCTCTGTCAGTGGCTCTAAATCCATCAGAGGGATTAGGAGAGGAAAGGATCTCATTTAGTCCAGGGATGTTTAAACTGGGTTCCATGGAGCAATAGAGGCTCTCTGCAGAGATACCTCGGGCTGCACCCCACTGAGTCCCCAGTCTCTACTTAAAAAAGACCAACTCGCCGGGCTCGGTAGCTCAGCCTGTAATCCCGCGCCTTTGGGAGGCTGAGGTGAGTGGATTGCCTGAGCCCGCGGGTTCGAGACCCGCCTGGGCAAGCAAGACCTCATCTCTACAATAAATCAAAAAATTAGCCGGGCGTGGTAGCGCGCGCCTG
>CAUYQG010024475.1:0-11556 GCA_963574415.1 Tarsius wallacei | reverse complement strand
ATATGTGTCATCATGCCTGACTAATTTTTTTTCTTTTTTGTAGAGATGAGGTTTTGCTATTTTGCCTAGGCTGATCTTGAACTCCTGGGCTCAAGCAATCCTCTCACCTCAGCCTCCCAAAGTGCTGGGATTCCAGTCGTGAGCTTCCATGCCTGGCCGGGCTCTTTGCTTCAAAGGTGCTTTTTGAGCTGAGTGTTTCCTGATCGATCTGAGTGCAGGTTATAAGGATATGCTCACTTTGTAAAAATTTACTGAGCTGTACACTTATGACTTGTGTACTTTTCTGTGTATTTGTTACTTTTTTTTTTTGAGTCAGAGTCTCACTCTATCACCCAGGCTAGAGTGCAGTGGCACGCTCAACTGCCATTGCAATCTCAACCTTCTGGGCTCAGACGATCTGCCCACCTCAGTCTTCCAAGTAACTGGAACTACAGGCATATGCCACCATGTACCACTAATTTTTTTGCTTATTGTAGAGACAAGGTCTTGCCAAGTTGCCCAGGCTGGTCTTGAACCCCCTGGACTCAGGCAGTCCTCTTGCCTCTGCCTCCCAAAGTGCTAAGATTACAGGTGTGAGACACCACGCCTGGCTTGTTACTTTCAATAAAAAAAATTTTTTTTTTTTTTTAGTTGGAGTCTCACTCTATCACCGAGACTGGAGTGCAGTGGCATGCTCCTGGTCACCACAGGCTCAACCTGCTGGGCTCCGGTGACCCTTCCGCCTCAGCCTTCCAAGTAGCTGGAACTATAGGTGCACACTACCACGCCCAGCTAATTTTTGATTTATTGTAGAAACAAGGTCTCACCAAGTTGCCCGGGCTGGTCTCAAACCCGCGGGCTCAGGCAATCCACTCGCCTCGGCCTCCCAAAGTGCTGGGATTACAGACTGAGCCACCAAGCCCAGCCTTCAATAAAAAGTTTTAAAAGCTGAAAAGATGTATCCAGAATCTAACCACTTCTTCCACTGCTACCACCTCTGCCCCACCACTATCCCTCCCACCTGGACAGCAGTCCCTTCCCTGGTCTCTCTGCTTCTACCCCCTGCAAGTCCCCCAAGTCCAACCATACCCCTCCCTGGCTGCAGCATTTCCACAGCTCCCACCTCACTCAGAGTAAAAACCCAAGTTCCCAGTGTGTCCTACAAAGGCCTGTCCCCAAGCACTGACCTTCTTCGTTTCCTGCCAGCATTCCTCCCTCAGGCCTTCACCCTTGCTGTCCCTGTCACAAACCCCCAGGCCTTTCCAAGGCTGGCTCCTTCTTGTTTCTTCAGGCTAAGCTCAGACAGAAGTCCCTCCCTCTCCCTGCTATATCGTCTGCAGAGACTTTTGCTGTCGGACGTAATCTCATGTATTTATTTGTTCACTTGCTGGTTGCTGTGTCTCCTGCTAGAATGTCATCTTCTGAAAAGAAGAAACTTCACCGGGCTCCTTCACTGCTGACTCACCACAACAAACTTTTGTTGAATGAATGAGTGAATGAATGATGCCATGAGCATCCTTGTCTCAGCATCCTTGTCCCAGCCTCCCACTTTTGAAAGTGGGAGAATCTGGATTGTAGGGCTGCTTATTTTACAATTGAATCGATGCTGTCAAATTGTCATCGTGAAGGTCTGGCTTTATGTTCTGGTTTATGTTCTCACCAACAGCGTCTGGTCTCCAGCGAGGAGTGATGGAGATGAGAGGCAAACCCAGATGTCTGCCTCCATCCTTTCTACATTCCTGAGTTCCTGGAAGTCCAGAACCAACAAAAAGAAGACTGAAAGGGAAGGCCCATTCATTTATTCATTCAACAAACTTGGATCTACCACACTAGATTTACAATCTACTTATTTAGTATATGTATTGCGTGTCCATAGACTGAAACCTCCTTGAGGCCATGAATTTTTGTGTGTTTGTTCACTGCTGTCCCCCCAACGCTGAGAACAGCACCTAGCACATAACAGGCACTCAATAAACATTTGTCAAATGAATGATGAACGAAGCCTTCTATGTGGAAGGATTTGGAGGTTTCCAGCAGAGGCAGAACCAGCCAGGCACCTGAGTTGGGGGGCCAGAGGGGCTGGACAGTGCCCCCTCCCCTCCTCCAGGCCCTGGCAGCCCCCCTGCCCCCTCACTCACCCAGTGGACAACTCATGCTCTCCTCGGCTCCTTTCTCTCTGCAGTCTCTGGGTCTTTCCAGGACACCTGTGCTCCCGTCCCTCAGATGGCTTTATACCTGGGGCTGTGCTCTGGGGCCACCCAAGAGGGCGGGAGGGAGTCACACCCTGGGGAGTGGGGGGGGGCAGCGGGTAGGGTCCTGGCAAAGAATGAGAAGCAGACCTGGCACAGGACAGGACAGGGAGAGGTTTGGGAGGGACCCAAAATAGAGCACATAGTCCAGACAGAGGCCTGGGACTCGAGGGGCAGAAGCAGAAGGGGCAGGGAACAGGTAGGGAAGGGGACACTGAAGTGACACCCTGGACCCCTACAGCTCCCAAACTCGACTTTAAACTCTGGCGGCTGGGAGGGAGGGGAGAGGGCAGGGAGGGGATTATCGGGGGACAAAGGGGCCGCCCTGCTGCCTGTTGCTCTGCACGTCCTGGGATCCAGTTTCCCCTGAGGAGGCGGCCCCCTGCTCCGCCCCACGGGGACCCAGGCACTCAGCCCTAGCTCCTAAGGACTTTGGAAAAGGGACAGGAGGGACCTTGTGTGGGCACCATCATCCACACCCAGGTGCACCTAAGACACAGGAGCATGCACACATCTACACATATGTGGGCACACACCAGGCACGAGGACACACTGACATATCTTAATTCACTCAAGTATGTATGACCTTGCTGTGTGCCAATCGCTGTCCTGGGTGCTGGGGACAGAGCATGGGCCGAGACAGACAAAAATCCCCGCCCTCCTGGAGCTGACACTTTAGCAGGCATGGCTACATACATGTCGGATCAAGCCAGGCCTACTCGTTTCACATCCAGAGTTCCAGACATGTGAGAACACACATGTGCACAGAAGCACACAGACAAGTAAACACGGTGCATACTTTGAGGTCCAGCCTCCACAGAGGCACAAGATGTACACCACAGAGGGGTACATGCCCACCCATGTTCACGTAGACACGCACGCACACGGGCACACATGCAGCCGGGGATCAGAAATCCTGGGACTCAATTATACCAGCTGTACTGGGAGATCTTGTCCCACTGTTCAAGCACAATACACATGGACACACACACTGAGGTACTGTCCCCCGGGGAAGCCTTGCGGCAGAGGGACAGGGTCAGGGAGGTGGGTTCTCAACCTCTCCACAATGGAGTGTATGTTTACTTATCCCAGCCTACCCTCTGAGTCAGAGATGGATCAGTCTAACCCCCTCCAATTCCATCGGGGGCGGAATACTGCTCCACCCTACCTCCCCTGGTTAGAAGGTGACGTGGAGGTGGGGCCCCCAGACGTTCACTCAGTAGAAATTTTTTTTTTTTGAGCCAAGGTCTCACTCTGTCGCCCAGGCCGGAGTGCAGTGGCACTATCACTGCTTACCACAGCCGCAACCTCCTGGGCTCAGGTGATCCTTCGGCCTCAACCTCCTGAGTAAGCTGGGATTACAGGGGCATACCACCTAATTTTTTCATTTTTGTAGTGACAAGGTGTCACTGTGTTGCCCAGGCTGGTCAGTAGGTATTAATAGAGCACCTACTATGTGCTGGCACCAGCGTGAGTAATAGGCAGGCCGGGTCCCTCACAGGCACACAGTCCCGTGGAGAGACCAACAGTAAACGTGTGAACTAATAAAAAACAAACGTTTCTAAAGTGACAATGTGCTGAGAAGAAGCCAAGACAGGTTGATGCGATTATCCTGGGGTTGGGAGAACTTACAAAAGGAGTTTGGGTCCAGAAAGGGACAGCGACTTACCTGGAGTCACACAGCAAAGCCAGGGCAGAGCCTAGACTCCTGCCCCCAGCTTGGGGCTGGATGTGAGGTGTCTCAGATCTAACGTGTGAGCTGAAGAAGGGAGGGGGCTGAGGAAAAAGATGGGTTCTGAGTGGGGGTCCTCAGGCCTGGGGGCTGCCAGGGCTGGCAGGCAGGGCCTTGCCGGGCAGGCAGTGATGTCAGGGGATTAGAGTCGGCCCATTGAGCGGGTGCACTGAGGCGTGGGCAGAGCCATGGTAGTGGAGGAGGGGCAGGAGGGGAAGCGGAGGCAGATACCCGATCTGCGACTATTCTCAGGTGGACGTGGGGCCAGGCCTCACCTGAGAGGGAAGGCTAACCCCTTCCGGCCCCACCCCCACTGGCCTCTCCCGGGCTTCCCTTCCTCTCTCTCTCTGGACCCCCAGGTGCCCTTCACAGCTGGAGGAATTAGTCCCCAGCCCAGGCCCAGCTCCGTTGTCCAAGACGTCTGACTTGGCAGAGGTCATCGTCTCTGCCTCCCACCACCCTCTGTCCTGGCCCACCTGTCTCCATCTCTGTTTTGGCCTCACCAGAAGCTGACACCTTGGGAATCTCAGCAATTTAGGAGTCAGCAGCTTGGGTTCAAGTTCTGCCTTTGTTCATCGCTAGCTTGGCCAAGTTCCTTAGCTTCTCTGAGTTTTAGTCTGTTGCCTTATCTGGAAACTGGGGTAATAATTCCCAGTCACAGGCTCTCCCTGATTCCTGCTATGAGGCCCATCCCAGGCCTGTCAAGGGTTGCCACAATGTAGCACATAATGCCCCAACCAATGGCAAAAGACTCAGCGTCCCGTGACCCTGTGCTTGGAGCCCAGTCCCCACCCCAGCCATACATGTGCTCCCGAGATCCAAAGCTTGTCATGCGTGACCCAACGTCATCTAGCAAACCACACAATGAGGCCCATTCAGAACAAATACAAATTAACTCCAAGCCATATTCTCACCCTGACCCCAACAGTAACCTCAACCCTAACTCCATTCCCAAGACTGACTATAAATCTTCACTCCACCTTAGGTGGAAGTGCTAGGCAGGTTTCAGAACTAAACAAGGCCAACAAAGGGAGCAAAGAGATTGCTGGCTAGTGGCCAGGCACGGAGGCTCATGCCTATAATCCCAGCACCTTGGGAGACTGAGGTGGGAGGATCACTTGAGGCCAGGAGTTTCAGATCAGCCTGGGCAACATAGAAAGACCCCTGCCTCTGTAAAGACACGTACATACATGCATACATAATATAAAAATAAATTGGTAGCTAATGAGATGGGAAAAAGCAAGGGTCACCTTGTCCGCTCCCGTCACCCTCATACTTTTCCTTTTTTTAGTCAGGGGTCTGTCACCCAGGCTGAAGTGCAGTGACACAGTCATGGCTCACCACTGCCTTGACCTCCTGAGCTCAGGTAATCCTTCCACCTCAGCTTCCCCAGTAGTTGAGACTACAGGCATGTGCCACCACACCTGGCTAATTTTTTTAAAATGTTTTGTGGAGACGAGGTCTTGCTATGTTGCCCAGGCTGTGGGCTCAAGCGATCCTCTTACCTCAGCCTCCCAAAGTGCTGGGATTATAGGCATGAGCCACCACACCTGGCTCATACTTTTCCTTGACTCCCCAGTGCCCTCAGGATGAAGTCCCAGTTCCACCCAGCCTTAAGGCTTTCGATGCCCCCCATTCCCCCCATTCCCCGGTCCTGGCACAGCCTTGAACCTTGCTTTTCTCTTTTCCCCACCTCTGTTCCAGCCACACAGTCTACTGAGAGTTCCCGCTGATACCAGGGCTTTCCTGGTGTGATTCTTCCTGACTAGAAAACTTTCCCGCTCTGCTTTCACCTAACACAACCCTTCTCATATTTCCACTTGGGCTTTACCTCCCCCAGGAAGTTTTCTCCATCTCCAATGCCCCCAGTTGTGTGTGGGGGGGGCTCCTTTGAGCCTTCACAGCCCCCTGCGTTCCTCCTGTCCATTTACTGATCAACCTGCAACATAATTCTGTCTCCCACCAAACAGAAAGGCAGGATCTTGTCATCTCCATGTCCCCAGCACCAGGCCAGGCCCAAAGAAGCCAAAGAAGATCTCGGTGAGTGTTGATGCAAGACACAAGGAGGACAGGAGCATTATGTTTCCAACCAGGGGTTCTCCAAGGCCACGTCAATGAGTTGAGTCTGCTGAGAAGAGTGCCTGATCTTGGGACATACCCATGTCAGTGTCTCGTCTTGATAGATGGTGAGCTAAATCCAGCCCCAAGCTAGGGGCAGGAGTCCTAGGATTTGCCCTGGATTTGCTGTGCGGCTCGAGGGAGTGGAGTGTGCCAGTGCGGGGTACACAGAAGAGATGCCCCAACACAGGGAGCATCAGGGGAGGAGTACCGCGAACTTCATCCACTAATTCCATGAAGCTTTACAAAGTGCCGTTTTACAGACTGGGAGATGATTGTGACCAAGACACAGCCTTGCAGTTTAACCTTCTTCTTCATCACCATCATCATCATCATCACTAACATTTTTTTAATGCTTACTAGGGGTCTGGAATTGTTCTAAGCTCTTTCTATATATTGACACATGCTCTCTTTACAAAACCTCTTAGAGTGGATAATACTGTTTCCCCATTTCACAGATGAGAAATGGAAGCACAGCAAGGTGAAGTGACCAGTCTAGGGTCACACAGCTAGTAAGGAGCAGTGCTAGAATTTAAACTCAGTTTCCAGAACTGGGGCTCTAGCCTCCGGGACTTACATATCCCAAACCTTGAGCTCTTTCCACAACCATTGTTGCCCTGGGGTCCCTTCAGGGTTGTCTGACAAGGTGACGTCATCCCTACTTCTCAGATGAGATGTAGGGAAAGTGAAGAATCACATTTTTTTGGCTGGGTGCAGTGGCTCACGCCTGTAATCCCAGCACTTTGGGAGTCTGAGGCGAGAGGATTGCCTGTGCCCACAGGTTTGAGACCAGCCTGGGCAACTTGGCAAGATCTCATCTCTACAATAAATCAAAAAATCAGCCAGGCATGGTGGCAGAGCACCTGTAGTTCCAGCTGCTTGGAAGGTTGATGCAGAAGGATCACCTGAGCCCAGCAGGTCGACACTGCAGTGGCCATGAGCATATCACTGCACTCCAGCCTGGATGACAGAGTGAGACCCTAACACACACACACACACACACACACACACACACACACACACACAATAATCACATTTTTTGCCTCTGCTATGTTACCAATGACTTTATACACAAACACACTCTCATTTAATCCTTATTACAACACTGGGAAGTAGGTTTTGTGGTTATAATTCCTTTACAGATGAGATTCAGCCGAGCACAGTGGCTCAAGCCTGTAATCCCAGCACTTTGGGAGACCAAGGCCAGAGGATTGCCTGAGACCAGGGGTTCGAGACCAGCCTGGCAACTTGGTGAGACCTCGTCTCTACCATACATTAAAAAATTAGCCGGGCATGGTGGCTTGTGACTATAGCTCCAGATACTTGGAGGCTGAAGCGGAAGGATTGCCTGAGCCTAGCAAGTTGAGGCTGCAGTGTCTGTGATTGTGCCACTGCACTCTAGCCTGGGCAACAGTGAGACTCCAACTCAAAAAAAAAAATACAGATGAGATTTGGAGAGGTTTGATGATTTGGCAAGCTCACACAGAAAATAAGTCGTAGCGAACTTGAACTCAGAACTGACTTCAGTGTCTGGGCTGTTTCCTGCCACCCTGAAATGCTCCTCTGCTGTCCCAAGATCCATATCATCTGTCCCTATGCTGAGGATCAGACACTGTGATGACCACGGGGGCACACAGATCTGGTAGTAGTCAGCATGCACCCTAACCAGCTCCATCCCAGCCCTTGGCAACCTTCAGGATCCAGCCAAGCTTGACCTCTGCTCCATAAGCAGTCCTGGGCTTGACGAGGAGGGTCAAAGAGGAATAGCAAGCCCCAACCCAGGATTATAGAGTCTGATGGAAAGTTGGGATGTTGATTTTAATATCTGGAGACAATGAAGTTAGGCTCATCAGGGTCACCCACCATTCAGCAATTACATACGAAATGGCTTCTGTGCGACCTGAACTTCCCAAAT
Organism: Tarsius wallacei; assembly: GCA_963574415.1. Taxonomy (NCBI): domain Eukaryota; kingdom Metazoa; phylum Chordata; class Mammalia; order Primates; family Tarsiidae; genus Tarsius; species Tarsius wallacei. The sequence continues at coordinate 3,563 of CAUYQG010024475.1, read as the reverse complement.
AAGTAACATCTGAACAGAGGTTAAACAGGTGAGTAGGCCCTACCAAAGAACAAAAGCTACCCTCAAATGATACTAACTAAAACACTGTGTGCTAAAGATGCAGAATTGAGGCAAGGCACGGTGGCTCATGCCTGTTATCCCAGCAGCACCTTGAGAGGCCAAGGCAGGAGGACCACTCGAGCCCAGGAGTTCAAGACCAGCCTGCGCAACATAATGAGATCTCGTCTCCACAAAAAAATAAAAAATGTAGCCAAGCACTGTGGCATGTGCCTGTAGTCCCAGATACTCCAGAGGCTGAGGCAGAAGGATTGCCTGAGCCCAGGAGTCGAGGCTGCAGTGGCAAAGCCTGGGGGACAGATTGAGATCCCATCTCAATAAAAAAAAAAAAAGCAGAACTAGACAAGTGGGCCAATGGAACAGAATAGAAAAGCCAGGAGCAGACCCACGTACATATACACAGGAATTTAGAATGTGATAAAAGTGGCATCTCAAATGAGGAAGGATAAAAATATACTGTTTTAAAAAAAGGTATTGAGACAGCTGGAAGATTATATGGAAAAGTTGAGTCAGATCCTATAGTGAGTGCTGGGTAGGCAGTGATGTCAAGGGATTACAATAGGCCCATTGAGCACATCCCACCCAGATCCACTTCATTGGCAGTGCCCTACCCCCTAGCTAGTATATGTGTTGGTTGCTAGTAACTCACAGCTACCTCCTTCTCCCTGGGACTAAGGGACCCACTTTACCGCAAAGTAAGTGCGGTGTGGACACACTATCCTTTGCTGCCCCATCCAGAAGCTGCTGGCCTCTTAGAGTGATGGAACAGCCTCTGGAAGGCGCACAGCTGAGATGCCAGTGTGGAGAGGATGCAGTCCCATCCTTCAGGATGAGGTATACATCCCACACCCAGCTGTATCTTGAGATTGACATCTTATCACTTTTGCCTACTCTTTCCATTATAGAAGAAGTCTCTAGGTCTTCCTGGGGTGGGAAGGGACATTAGGAGACAGGGGTCATTAGGAGCCATGTCAGAAGCTGCCTACTACAACAACCAAATACAGCATGTGCACCTCGTTTGGACTCTAATTTCAGTTAACAAACTAAAGCATTTATGAGATAATATAGGAAATTTGAACATAGACTGTGTATTAGGTGATATTAAGGAAGAGTCATTATTTATTTACTTATTTATTTTATTTTTATTTTTATTTTTATATTTATTTTATTTTTTTGAGTTGGAGTCTCACTCTGTCGCCCAGACTGGAGTGCAGTGGCTTCTCCCAGCCACTGCAGCTTCGACCTGCTGGGCTCCGGTGATCCTTCCGCCTCAGCCTTCCAATTGGCTGGAACTACAGGCCTGCGCTACCTCGCCCAGCTAATTTTTTGATGTATTGTAGAGATGAGGTCTTGCCAAGTTGCCCAGGCGGGTCTCGAATCCTACTTATTTATTTTAAAGAGATGATCTCTTCATGTTGCCCAGGGTGATCTTAAACCCCTGGGCTCAGGCAATCTTCTCAGCTCCCAAAGTGATGGGATTACAGGGTGAACCACACCACACCTGGACTAAGTCCTTATTTCTTCTTCTTCTTCTTTTTTTTTTTTTGAGTTGGAGTCTCACTCTGTCGCCCAGGCTGGAGTACAGTGGCCACCCCAGCATTGACACACTGGGCTCCAGCGATCCTTCCGCCTCAGTCTTCCAAGTAGCCAGAACTACAGGCATGCGCTACCACGCCCGACAATTTACTATTTTATTATAGAGATCAGGTCTTGCCAAGTTGCCTGGGCTGGTCTCAAACCCTCAGGCTCAGGTAATCCATTCGCCTAGGTCTCCCAAAGTGCTGGGATTACAGGCTAAGTCACCGAGCCCGGCGTCATTATTTATTTAGATATGACAAATGTCTGCAATTATGTTTTTAAAAATTCTTTATCAGCCGGGCATGGTGGATCATGCCTGTAATCTCACCACTTTGGCAGGCAGAGGCAAAAGGATTACCTGAGCTCAGGAGTTCTACACCAGCCTGAGCAACATGGCGAGACCTCGTCTCCACAATAAATAAAAAAACCATGCCTGGCGCATGCCTGTGGTTGCAGCTACTTGGAAGACTGAGGCAGAAGGATTGCCTGAGCCGAGTAGATCGAGGCTGTGGTGGCCATGAGTGTGCCACTGCACTCCAGCCTGGGCAGCAGAGTGAGACTCCAACTCAATAAATAAATAAATAAATAAATAAATAAATAGCTTTTAGAGATGGATCTTGAAGAATACTATGAGTGAAATGTTATGATGTCTGGGATTTGCTTAAAAATAATAGAATAAGGCTGGGCAGAGTGGCTCATGCCTATAATCCCAGAGCTTTGGGAGGCCAAGGAGGGAGGATCACATGAGACCAGGAGTTCAAGGTCATCCTGAGCAACATAATGAGACCCCATCTTTACAAAAAATAAAAATACTAGTTAGAAGTTAAGAAGTTAAGCCGGGCTCGGTGGCTCAGCCTGTAATCCCGCGCCTTTGGGAGGCTGAGGTGAGTGGATTGCCTGAGCCCACGGGTTCGAGACCCGCTTGGGCAAGCGAGACCTCATCTCTACAATAAATCAAAAAATTAGCCGGGCGTGGTAGCGCGTGCCTGTAGTTCCAGCTACTTGGAAGGCTGAGGCGGAAGGAACGCCGGAGCCCAGCGGGTCGAGGCTGCGGTGGCCGGGAGCGGCCGCTGCACTCCAGTCTGGGTGACAGAGTGAGACTCCAACTCAAAGAAAAAAAAAAAAAAAGAAGTTAAGAAGTTAAATAATACAATGGAGGAGGGGCGTGGGAAGTGAGTACAGACAAAACTGGGCTGGTTATTTGCTGATAAACGTTGGAGTGAAATGGTAACATGGATAGGGGTGGTTTCTTATACCATTCTCCTTTTATGAGTGCTCAAAGTTTTCCATAGTAGAATTTAAAGTTAATTGGCCAGATGAGGTGGTTCACACCTGTAATCCCAGCACTTTGGGAGGCCGAAGCAGGAGAATTTCTTGAGCCCAGGAGTTTAAGACTAGTTTCGGCAACATAGCAAGACCTCACCGCTACAAGAAAATCAAAAAATTAGCCAGGCATGGTGGCATGCATATGTAGTTCCAACTAATTGTGTGGCTGAGGAAGGAGGATTGCCTGAGCCCAGGAGGTCAAGGTTGTGGTGAGCCATGGTTGTGTCGCTACACTCCGGTCTAGGCTACAGAGTGAAACCCCTGCTCAAAAAAAAAATAAAAATAAAAAAAAGGCCAGGCGCTGTGTCTCACATCTATAATCCCAGCACATTGGGAGGCCAAGGTGAGAGGATTGCCTGAGCCCATGGGTTCGAGACCAGCCTGGGCAACTTGGTGAGACATCATCTCTACAGTAGATCAAAAAATTAACCGGGTGTGGTGGCACACACCTGTAGTCCCGATCACTTGGAAGGCTGAGAGGAAGGATCGCCTGAGCCTAGCAGGTTGAGGCTGCAGTGGCCATGAGCGTGCCGCTGCACTCCAGCCTGGGTGACGGAGTGAGACTCCAATTAAAAAAAAAAATTAATGGAAGCTAAAAATCT
>CAUYQG010024473.1:0-12181 GCA_963574415.1 Tarsius wallacei | reverse complement strand
AAGTATTGCCTGAGCCCAGCAGTTCGAGGCTGTGGTGGCTGGGAACGTGCCACTGCCACTGTGGTGGCTGAGGCACTCCAGCCTGGGTGACAGACTGAGACTCCAACTCAAAAAAAAAAAAAAAAGAAATTTGATGTTTTTCTTTTGTAGTTTAAAGAAACAAAGTTTGTAAAATTTTGTTAATGATTATTCATGTCTGAATCTTTTTAAGAGGAGGATATTTATTTGAGGAATAACTGTGGTAGTTTCTTTTTCATTCAAAGTTAATATTTTTCTAAGAATTGTTTTTATACTAACCTCATTTTTACCGCCGAAAGATGGTAAGCCCAAACTGTGTCCAGGAATTTTGGACTACCAGAATGAAACCACTGCCTTCTGAAGCCAGTGTTGCTATAAACATGAAAGATGGTCTTTTCTATTCTGATAACTACTTGAGTTGCTAAAATTTAACCTCATTTAAGATACATATAAAGAAGATTTTTAAAAGAAAAAATTGGTTTATCTTGGAAGTGGTCATAAAACGTTTATGTTCTTTTTTTCCCACTGGCCACTGAGGTTTCTCAGGGTCAGGTCTCCAATTCTGATCAAGCAGTGTTTTGATGCTACACTAGATGGAGATCTGTCATATTCATGGAATCAATGCTGTTACATATCACTTCTATATTTCACAAAGATTTGTTTTCTTTTTTCTTTCCTATTCTAGTGAGACTCTATACAACTTTGTTTCCCATGTTAGAGAAGGCATTCACCGGGTAAGTATAGGTACTTTTCAAGGAGTTAAAACATCTTACATTTTAAAAGGCTTAATAATTATATTGTATTGTTTTTAGTTAATGTAGAATAGCAACATTTTAACTACTCCTTTCTATTATTAAATGACAATTCTCTAAGTAAGTAAAATAAGTCAACAGTCTGTGAATTCTAATTTTTTCCTTAGTTGCAGACATCTGTAGAAAAGTCTGAAGAACATCTCAGTTCAAGAAGCCAATCTATTTTGGAATCTTTGGATATTGTGGCCAAGACATGTGAGTGCCTCATATTTGAGGTTATCAGCAGAGGGCATTGGCAAGCAGTGAATGTGAACTTTCTGACCCTAGCCCAGTTTCCAGTGGTATTGTTCATACAGGGTTTCAGATGAGAGGGTGGGTACATAATGTTAGTCCTGAAGAATGTGGAGCACACTAAGTTAGGTAGTGGGACCCGTCTCTATATGACAACACTCTGGTCTCACAATACCTTTCGTGAAGTACTAATCTTCTACCTGGTACCCCCGGCTGCCTCAGGGCAGGTAACTCTGCCAGGTTTCTCATCTCACTGCCTGAGGTGAATCAGCAACATCCCTAGTCCCAAATGAATTGTTGCTGTGCTGCTATTCTTCCTGTGCCTTGGTTTTACTGAGAGCTATTTTATAGTAAATCACAGCATCATTCTCAATTTCAATCACAGTTTGTGATTTGTAAATTCCCCTGCTCCACCAATTAGTGATTTACATTTAGATGAAAACATAGCCCTTTCCCCATAAACAGAAGAGAGGCAATACCTAGTTCTTCTTAGATGAATACTTCTCTAGAATCACCAGTTTCTCAGCAAAAGAATAAGCTGATGATTACGATTCTGCACTTCTTTGCATTTGTCCATGTGTTTATTTTTTTATTTTAAACAAACTGAAGTCAACTTATTCAAATGCCATGAGATGAATTGCTTATGATTTACAAAAATTAATGCCTTTGTATGCCCTAGAAATTAATCCCCATCTGTTTGCAAAGAAGCACTGTACTGTGTGCTGGCTTTCAACCTGGGTATCCCACATGCAGGACAATTGTGTATCTGTCTGAAAACTGGTTCTGGAGGCCTAGGACTGTTACCCCTACAAGAAGTAGCAAGGCAGAGAGCAGAAACAAATCAGGGATTCTTCCTTTGTGTAACACGATAGAATAACTCATTTGTAAGTGGCCAAGGAAAGCACTCTGCTTTTGTTCTACATTTAAATCTGGATGAAGTACAGAAGAGAGGATTGCAGCAAAAGTGTGGCATTTAAATGCCAGAAAAGGGAATGTAAGTGAGTGCCTAAGACCCCTAAAACAAGATCAAGGCAGAGAGAGGACTAGAACTGAATCTGGCTTGTAGTAGGCACAGGGATCCTGATCCTTTGCTCCTAATAGTTTCTTAATTTTCAGAGGGTAAGACTCAGGAGAAGGAGCCACACTGAGAAGACAAAATAATAACAAATACGGTGGCATTATATTTATTAGAAGGACAGGTCATTCTAGAAAATGGGCACAAGTAGCCAGTCTAGAATCATTCCCTTTCATGGTATGAAATGATCCAAAGCAGAAAATTAGGCATTGAGAGAGGAACCAGACAAATCTTCTATCACAGGCCCAGTTTAGGTAGTGTAGAGGTCTAAAATTCACTCTGTATTCTGCAGGCTTTCAGTCTGAGGTGCACTTATCAGGGAATGGGGCAAAAAGGTACTTTGTGGAAGTGCTGCCTTGTATTATTACATAATTGATGGCTTCACAAAATTAGGTCATGAAATCTTTTCCCAGTCTGCCTTCCTAACAAGAAGGGTCACTGTAGCCATTTAATCTAATTCCTCCTGTTCTTCAGCTGAGGACAACAAAGACCAGAGTAATAAAGTGAACTACCAAGGCCACCTACCTCCTACTTTACCATGGGTTCAGGTGGGCCAGTTAAGTGAAGAGCAGTATTTTCTCCTGGTAAGTGTTAGTTCTATTGAAAAATATAACCCTCAGTAAAATAAAAAGGAGCAACCACTATCAAAATCAGGAACTGTCTCTTGTCAAAAATAGATAACTCTATACATGAAATTTCATATGAGTCAATATATTAAGTGTGGTGATTAAATCATAAACAGAATTGGAAGAAAACATAGTCAACATTTTTCTTTTTTGAGCTGGAGTCTCAACTCCATCTCCCAGGCTAGAGCGCAGTGCATGCTCACGGCCACCCTAGCATCGACCTGCTGGGCTCAGGCGATCCTTCCACCTCAGCCAAGTAGCCAGAACTACAGGTGCATGCTATCACACTCAGCTAATTTTTTGATTTATTGTAGAGATGAGGCCTCGCCAAGTTGCCCAGGCTGTTCTTGAACCTGTGGGCTCAGGCAATCCCCTTACCACAGCCTCCCAAAATGCTAGGATTACAGGTTTGAGCCACCGCACCTGGCTGGACAACATTTTTATAATTTTAGAATGGAAAAAGCCTTTCCAAGCAAAACACGTATAATTTTAAGAAGGATGAACATGGTGGAATGGAAATATTTATTCAATGTTAACTTAAAACAATTAGGTGCTGTTCATGTGCACATAATTTACTCCAGGACATTTCTTGTCAGGGAGTATGACCAGCTGGTGAAAATTGGGAAGGGTGTCCCTAAAAAGTGGGGGAGGCTGAAGGTTCTCTTCTTGTACAAGGAAGCTCCCCGATCTTTCTTTAGGTTCTCATCAGCATAGCAGGGAGAAAAAAACTACAGAGTAAAAAGAAAATCACTGACCGTCAGTGGAAAAGCATTCCTTTCTGAGTTGCACAGAATCTGATTTCATCTCAATAGAACCCTTGTCAAATTGCTACAATGAAAACAACAAAAAAAACTTTTTTTTTGAGTTGGAGTCTCACCCTGTCACCCAGACTGGAGCACAGTGGCATACTCACAGCCATCCCAGTGTCGACCTGCTAGTGTCCTGCGATCCTTCCACATCAGCCTTCCAAGTAGCCAACTACAGGCGTGTGCTACCACACCCGGCTAATTTTTTATTTATTGTAGAGATGAGGTTGCCCGGACTGGTCTCAAACCTGCGGGCTCAGGCAATCTACTCGCCTCAGCCTCCCAAAGTGCTGGGATTGCAGGCCAAGCCACTGAGCCCGGCCAAAACAAATTTTTAAAAAATCTTCTTAACAGGAAAGCAGAAATATTGTCCAGAATGTGGAAATGGATTTTAAACAGCATTTTTGTTTTTATTTACTTATTTTTTTTAGTTGGAGCCTCACTCCGTCACCCAGGCTAGAGTGCAGTGGCATGCTCACGACTACCCCACCATTGACCTGCTGGGCTCTGGCGATCCTTCCACCTCAGCCTATCAAGTAGTCGGAACTACAGGCGCATGCTACCACACCTAGCTAATTTTTTATTTATTGTAGAGATGAGGTCTCGCCAAGTTGTCCGGGCTGGTCTCAAACTCACAGGCTCAGACAATCCACTCGCCTCAGCCCCCCAGAGTGCTGGGATTATAGGCTGAGCCATCAAACCCAGCCTTAAATAGCATTTTTATACAAAACAAAGGATATCTAATGTTTATAGTCAAAGCAGAAATGAAATGAGTCCTTTTCTAGACATACACACACAGGATCTATATGTACACAGATATGCACATGTATTCATATAAAATTCCAGAAACTGGTGATGTTAAATCTGGTAGTGGGACCAAGGTCTGCATGGGAGAGATTAAATAATTTTTTTATTGTATGCCTGTTTATACTCTTGTGGTTTTGAGATATTTTCATAACTAAAATTTTTTAGAGAGAAAGAAATGGATAGACTTTGGAAGAAATGAGCTCAATACAAAAACTTCTGTAAAGGAGAAGACTCCAAACATGTTTCCCTGGGGATGAGAACAGAATGTGTGGACCATAGGTAGATGCTTTCCGAGCATTTAATCCAGAATCGAACATTTTACTTACCTTTCTCATCCTTTGCTTTTGTGAAGATCAGTAATGTCCACTGTTGCTAAGAAACATTGCTATTTAGGAACTCTTCTACAGAAGGATAATTATGTTTGCTCTCTACTATAAATATCTACATGGATGTCTGAAAAATATTTGACTAATTGAGTTTAGGAGCAGGAATCCAGCACATAAGTAAACAGCCGCTTTCTAATTGATTGACACATGGAATTTAACTTGTACTTATGCTGAGAATTAGAAGAAAATTTGCTTTCTAAAAAATTCTTGCTTTCTGTTGTTTTTGTTTTTTTGTGAAACAGGGTCTTGCTCTGTCAGCAGGTCAGGGTGCAGTGGCTCAATCCTAACTTACTGTAGCCTTGAACTTGTGGGTTCAAGCAATCTACCTGTCTCAGCTTTGTCCCTTCCTGAATTGAAGCAATCTATGGTGTCTTTGGGGGCCTGTTAGCCATGCATGTGCCCCAGGTGAATCTCCAGGCAAGCCACTATACCCTCTCTCCTAGTTGGGCCTCTACTTGTTCGATCTTTGTGGGCACTATGAGCTGTAGTAGCATCCTGCAGAGGTACTACAGTGGCCTTGTCCCTGAGGTTCTGCCTTTGAACTCCAGAGGTCTTCTAGGCTCTTGTCTCTCTGGCCAGGGCAGAGATGGAGGAATTTCTGGGAAATTTCTTTTTTCTTCCATGGTATGAAGTGTAAATTCACTTTGCTTTTCATCTTTTTTTTTTTTTTTTTTTGATACAGGGTCTGGCTCTGTGGCACAATTATAGCTCACTGTAACTTTGAACCCCTGGACACAAGCAATCCATCTGCCTCAGCCTCCTGAGTAGCTAGAACTACAGGCGCGAGCTACCATGCCCTGCTAATTTAAAAAAAAAAATTTGTAGAGATGGGGTTTTACTGTGTTTCTCAGGTTGGTCTCAAACTCCTGGTCTCAAGCGGTCCTTCTGTTTGTGTCTCTCAAAATTCTGGGATTGCAGGCGTGAGCCACTGTGCCTGGCCGATTCTTTTCTTTTTTCTTTTTTTTTAAATGAAGTAGAGTAGTTCATTATTAATTGTTTCTTATTTTGCTGTAAGCTATTACTTCACTGTATAAAAATAGCACCAGAAAATGCAGTATAATACAAAATTAAGATAGTATTGTCCTTCATCTGACACTGTACAACTAACAAATACTTTTCTCCACTCCTAGTTATTTCCAACAGAAAGATCATTAAGTGTTTTGACTCAAGTCCAGGGATAGATATAATTAAGTTACAATATTGTATAAGGCCTAAGATAACAATTTTTATTTTTGGTTGGAGTTTTACTCTGTCTCCCAGGCTGGAGTACAGTGGCACACTCACGGCCGCCCCAGTTTCAACCTGCTGGGCTCCGGCGATCCTTCTGCCTCAGCCTTCCAAGTAGTTGTAACTATAGGTGTGCGCTACCACACCCGGCTAATTTTTTTATTTTTATTTTTTTATTGTGGAGATGAGGTCTTGCCAAGTTGTCTGGGCTGGTCTTGAACCCAGGAGCTCAACAATCCACTTGCCTCGTCCTCCCAAAGTGCTGGAATTACAGGCTGAGCCACGGATCCCGGCCACCTATTGATTTTTCTTAGCCTCCCTTCAAGGACACTGATTCCAGCATTAATTTCTTTTCATATGCCTTTGTCAGTAAATGGGGAAGAGTGGTGGTAGCAGTGGACTAGGTCAATCAGTGTGCTGACAAATATTAGGCTTGTATTCTTTACTATTTTTTCAAGTCTGATGGAAGCAAGAGAAGGATGAAATAGTAAGGACAGAGATTCTTGGAAGAGGTATAATCCATAAAATGTTTGAGAACAACTGGTCTACCAATAAGTATTAATAATAATTAATATTAATTAATGGTAATTGGTATTAATTAATTTGCATTTTATAATAATTTTAGACTTGAAATAATATCAAAGCAAGGGAGTATATATTAACTTGTTATTTTTGATAGAAAAACACTCATGTACTATACATTTCTTTTCTCTTTTTTTTTGAGTTGGAGTCTCACTCCATTGCCCAGGCTGGAGTACAGTGGCACACTCATGGTCATCCCAGCCTCGACCTGCTGGGCTCCAGCAATCCTTCCTCCTCAGTCTTCCAAGTAGCCGGAACTATAGGCACGCGCTACCATGCCCGGCTAATTTTTAATTTATTGTAGAGACGAGGTTTCGCCAAGTTGCCCAGGTGGGTCTCAAACCCGCGGGCTCAGTCAATCCACTGGCCTCGTCCTCCCAAAGTGTTGGGATTACAGGCTGAGTCACCGAGCCAGGCCTCTATACATTTCTTGTAGAAATAAAAAGCAAAAGCATTGTTCTCCTAACTTAGCATGAACACACACTTCATGGAGTCTTTTAAACATTGAAATATCATTTAATAAAAATCTGATTCCTCCTGTGTGATACCATTCAGTGAAATCATCATTTGGTAAGACTGTCCTTAATTACTCAACTGGCAGAAATTATTATTTTTAGATATTCTCTTTCTGGAAGCTCAGCAAAAAAGAAAGCAAAAATTGCCTCTGCAGAATAATCAGTCGGAGATTTCTTTGTAGTCAGCGTTTAAAGGTGACTTCCGATCTGTTGTTAAGACACACTCTTCGGGAAAGAGAGGGAAAAAGAGCATATGGCACTTTCCCCTCACCCTTGCTTACTTTACAATTCATTCATAAAAAAATTAGAGGCTCAACAGCAGCACAATTTCATCCTCGATACTTGCTTTTCTGTTTGCCCTACAGCCCTACATCAAAAATGACAGTGGGATACAATGGGATTTTACTTTTCCCTTACAGAGCAAAGATGTTGCTGATTATACGGTTCTGAAAATGAAAACACTAAGATAACAAATTTAAAGAACCAGGGACTTTAAAAAGAAAGTATACAAGTTGTAAACTGAAATGTCTTAAAATATGTTTCAAGATATAAAAGTCTTAAGCTCCTATGTAAGGCTGAGTTTCAATTTATAGCTAATTTTCTCTTTTTTTTTTTTCTCACCAGTACTTGACTTGTAAATAGCAAAAGCTTGCAAATGGAAGCTCTGAAGTTCCTGGAGCACTGCTCTGTGAGTCTCAATTTAGATGAACTGTCTATTAATCGATCTGCCTTGGTATGTTCTCTTACATAGCTCCAGAAGTACAAAGGCATAAAAATAAAAATAAAAAAATTCAGTGACATCCATTTTATCCATAGTATATGAGAAGTCTATATGATTTTTTGAAGTGTTGTGTTTTGGTTTCAATGAAATTACAAAATAATTACCTTAAGAATATAACTGACCGGGCGAGGTAGCTCAGCCTGTAATCCCAGCACTTTGGGAGGCCAAGGCGAGTGGATTGTCTGAGCCTGTGGGTTTGAGACCAGCCCGGGCAACTTGGCAAGACCTCGTCTCTACAATAAATCAAAAATTAGCTCGGGGTGGTAGCACGTACCTGTAGTTCCGGCTACTTGAAAAGCTGAGGTGGAAGGATCCCAGGAGCCTAGAAAGTTGACACTGGGGTGGCCATGAGCAAGCCATTGCACTCCAGTCTGGGTGATGGAGAGAGACTCCAACTCAAAAAAAATAAAAAATAAAAAGAATATAACTGAAGGATATTCAGGGTCACATCACAATTAAGTTTTACTAAGTGCATTCAGTATACACACTCGCTGGGACAACAAACTTGTTAAATTATAAAAAATAAGGCTGAGTGTGCTTAGTACATATATTCACATCAAGCAAAGGCCATAGTTCAAATAGAAGAGTAAGGCAATTAAGCCATCTCCTGGTCCTCGATGGTATCAGCTTTCCAAAATAAATGATCCTGTGTGAAGCAGTCAGCATGCCATTACATTTGAAGCAGCCCCATAATTTCAGTATAAAACATCATTTATAGCATTAAACTGTTAACCCAAATTTTAATTTTGTTGATTTTAAAAGTTAATTGCTATATTTTCAAAACGTAGAAATTGTTAATATAAGTTTTCAACTACTAGGAAATATTATATAAAAATAATTTGTCAAAAGATGAATGAGTGAAATTGGATTACTGACGTTCTATAGGTAGTATTCAGTGAAATAGACACACACACATAAACACACAAAAAACTAGAATACACACAAAAAATTTGCCAGCAGAAACAAAACAAAAATAAACAAACAAAAAGGGCCTCTCAACTTTGCAACACAAAGGCCAAAGAAGAGCTCACATTTTTGATTATGGAAGCTCTTGATGAAGTGTCTGTTCCTGTCCTCCAAAAGCAAAGTAGTAAAGGGGAATATGAATGAGCATCACTAATTGGTCAGGATTTAGGAAAAATAAGTATGCAGATGGGTAGCAGAATGAGAATGAGGATTGAGAGAGACAACGGAGAGAGAGACTGAAAACTGGAGGGGAGAGAGAGAGAGCAGAGAATAGAAGCCTTTTAACATATTTATTTTTCCTAAACTCTGATCAATTAGTGATGCTCATTCATATTCCTAGGGGAATTTTATCATAAATGTACTGAAAATGCGAAACCCTAGTGGGTTTTCTCACTTCTACTAAGTAGTAAAGGGGAATATGAATGATTGCTATTTCTGAGCTATAGAAACAAATGGAGGAAATATACATATGTAGATGGGTAGCAGAATGAGGATTGGGAGAGACAGAACAAGAGACTGAGAAATTGGGGGGGGGGAGAGAGAGAGAGAGAGGGAGGGAGGGAGGGAGGGAGGAAAAATCTAACACTATTAACTGAAGAAATAAATGAATTGGGAAAAGACAGAAATGAAAAAAGATAAAGGTAAATCTCAAATAACTACAAAGAAGTAAAAACATGAAACAGTTATTGTGAATGCAGAAGCAGAAAAAGACAAACTTATTAAAGAAGTTAGGAAAATATAAAAGAAAAACTATATCAAAAGTATAAGTATTATTTCTGCTGTTAGCCATTAGACAAATGGAACAGAAAAACATATTCACAATATATTAGGTAAAACATTGCTGTGAAATAAAGAACTGATTATGAGAATGTAAAAGATCATTCCGTGTTTAATGAAAAATTGCTAAAAAATGGCACATACTGAGACATGTTGTAGATTAGTATTAAATTTCAAAGATAACTGAAGAAATTTTGATACATGTAGGCAAAAGAAAAAGTAAATATAAGAGGGGAAATCAGATGCATGTAAGATTTTCACAACTAGAGTAAATATCAGAGGAAAATGAAGTGATGTATTCAAAATTCCAGGGAGAAAATATCTTAAAAAATACAGTCAATTCATAATTCAAGTTCAAAGTTAATTTATATTTATAAGGCAGCAGGCAATTATTACTAGACACAAAAGAATGCAAGGAAAAATAATACTCTCAAATGCCTCCTGTAAAACTACCTTTTGTTGCAATCCAGAATGATGAATCAAAATTTAAAGATCAGGAATAGAGTATAGAAAGAAAAAATGAACTGATAATATTGAATCCCTCATTCACGTAACACCTGAGTCTTATATCTGCAAAAAAATAGTGCAAGTATTACAAACCTTGATGATTCCAAAATAAAAATATAACAATTTTAAAGCAAGAATTGGTAGAAAGTAAGAAAAAAAAGTGATAGTTTTCTCATCCTTTGTACTAGGTATTTTGATAATATAAACTTGAAATCTGTAGAAAAAAATAATGTCTCCAGCTTTGTATAGTCTATCAGAATCTTAACTTTAAAGACATATTTTAAGCATTACAATCCTTTTTTTTATATAAACAGGAAACTATTTATCTGCCACATCATCTTAAATTCATCTCAATTCTTCTTTATCCTATAATTCAAGAAATATTAAATATAATTCTTTTAAATAAAATAGCTGGAAATTATTTCATTTCAATACAATAATTTTTACTAACATATAACTAATTTGTTTTTTTCAGTATACATACATAGGAAGAAACTGGAATAGTTTATTTGTTAATGATGAGGGTCCAATGGGCTTTTAAAGTTTACTTTGTATACTTTTTTGCACTGCTTCTCTTTAAAAAAAAAAGCAGATGTGATTTTTAAATAAATATTATAAAATCATTACCCCCAAATGAAAAGAAGTCTGTGTAGTACTCATATTTGTATAACATGGATTTAGCTTTATGTTTTCAGATGGCAAAACTGGTAGGAATTGGCCTGGGTAATAAAGGAGTTTGAGAACTTTTCTTTCATAGAATTTTTGATACCATGGGACATGTTATTCTACCTTAGTCCTTCCAACTAGTGTCAATGCTTATAAAGAGGCACATTTATCAGGTTTTTAACGTAGGACTAAAGGAGTCAATCTCTGTATTTGGAAGTCATGGACGGAATCCTTTCAATTCTACCAAACTTTACTGTCTTCCAACTGTTTCCTAAAATTCCACTTCTATATTTTATTTTTTAAAAATCACATGGTAGGTCACGGAAGACGTTGGTATATCTCTTGGTTTTATTCAATGAGCACCAGTCCTGAAAGGAATAATCACCAAAAGCTTGACAGATATCAGAGGACAAGAGAGGAAAGCAATATTAATCTTTAAATGCAAATGTATATGGTAAAAATAATGATTTTGAGATTGAAGGCCTGCCAAGCAAGGCAAATATTCAAAACTTCTTCATCCTAACGAAAAAATTTACTGATTGACAGTGAGATGTTGTCTCTTGTCAGCCACACCATTGACCTCTAGACTTGGTGCGTGCATCAACACACCACAACAAGCTAACTTTTAGAAATCAAAAACAGAGCCATCTTCCCTTTGAGAATCTTCGATGAATATTTCACAAAGTCATTCACTCAATGATCCTCATCTTTTGTAATGTCTAGAAATTGTGCTCCTAAAAACCTCATAACAGCTAATTTCTTAATATATTTATTATATTTTAATGTTTGTTTTGGGTGGAAGAGTAATTTCTGAACAGTGTTTTTAGTAGAATTGCCTTCTGGAAACTTGGTAGATATGTTTGAACTGCCTGCATTATTGTTTCTTTTTAAAGTAATCGTCTCCAAAATAATGGATAAAACAGAGTAACAGTGTTTCTGCTCATATGACATTGGCATTTTTGAAATTTTACTCTCATATTTCATTTCTTAGATGTATAAATCAATTTAATAATTAAAATAATTTATTTTATAACTCCTAAAATATCTACCTACCTTGAAAAATTATTTACTTTTCCTTATTTTATTTCTTCCTTTTTTCCTTCCTTGTTTCTTCCTGCATTGTGCATTCTTGTGTTCCTGTATTTCTTCTCTTCTTCTTCCTGTACTCCTTCCTTTAAAAAAATGTGTTCTGCAAATATTTATTGAGTACTGTGGGAATTAGGGACTCCCCCTCCACTCTTTGTCTGGAGTCAGAAGAGTCAGGAGCCAGGAATTCAGCAGAAGTGAAATTTTACTTAATGGTTTTGGAAGAATGGGTGTCTGAGGAGCAGGCACCCCCAGCAACAGTTACAGCAAGTATTTATTTCCCTAAACCAAGTCCCTCCCCAATTCCTCATTG
>CAUYQG010024470.1:0-11385 GCA_963574415.1 Tarsius wallacei | reverse complement strand
CCGGGCTCGGTGGCTCAGCCTGTAATCCCGCGCCTTTGGGAGGCTGAGGTGAGTGGATTGCCTGAGCCCGCGGGTTCGAGACCCGCCTGGGCAGGCGAAACCTCATCTCTACAATAAATCAAAAAAAATTAGCCGGGCGTGGTAGCGCACACCTGTAGTTCCGGCTACTCGGAAGGCTGAGGTGGAAGGATTGCCGGAGCCCAGCAGGTCGAGGCTGCGGTGGCCGGGAGCGGCCACTGCACTCCAATCTGGGCGACAGAGTGAGACTCCAACTCAAAAAAAAAAAAATAACCAGGCACAGACAGCATCGTCTCTCAGCCACATGCTCTTCTTTCAGTTTGATTTTGACACTCCTGTCTTTGAAAGGTGAGGTCTTTGTCTTCTCTCTTTGCAGCTGGGTGGGCTTTTGCACCTGTTCCAGCCAGCAGAGTAGTGCAGAAATGATACTTTGTGATTTCTGAAACTAGATCAGAAAACGTGACATTTTTTCTTTGTGGAAAGGCAATACTCAATCGTAAAATTGGCAGCCTTCTTGTAAGCAGTCCAGCTGTTCAGAGGCCATCACTTTGTGATGGGAGACCACGACATGGAAAGACCCTGAGAAGACCAGCTACATTAAAAGAGATGCCCAGCCAGCTCCTAGCTGCTGTAATTCCCCAGCTGCTCTATCTCCAGTCATCATCTCACTGTAGCCAAATGAGAAACTCTGAGCCAGAACCACACAGTCAGCCTTTCAAAGCTCCTGACCTTGGTAAAATGGCTGCTATTGTTTTAACCTAAGCTTAGGGGTGATTTATTACATAGCAATAGATAATTGGAACATGTTTCTTTGGAGCAACATTTTCCATTTTCTTCTAGGTGGTGTTGAAGGACGATAGAGATGGAATTAGAGGAACCTCTGAAGGTAGATTTAAGACGTCACTGCATTAACTCTGTTCCCCTACAATGTTTTTTTTTAAGAGAAAGGTTCTCACTATGTTGCCTAGGCTGGACTTGAATTCCTGTGCTCAAGCAACCATCATGCCTCAGAGCTGGGACTACACATGTGTACCACATTTTTATACGTGAGTTGTGGGTAGATCAATAGAGATCTTAAATAGTCACACAACAGGTTCACTTTCTTCCTTACATACCCTTAGCTAACAGTTGGTACTGAGGAGATAGCCAAGTTAGACCCTTAAGCTGAGCTGATTGTGTTGCAAGGAATACATATGTTTTTGGGAAATAAGATTGTGGTATCTCTATGAGAACAGTAAATGCAGTAAAAATAGTCTGTTCCAAGGAGGCTGGAGCTTATGTTGAATAATTTATTGTTCAGTGTGCTTTTAAAAATATACTTAATTTTTTAAAAGCAGTTTTAGGTTCACAGCAAAATTACAAGGAAGGTATACTCCATACCCTCACACATGCATACCCTCCCGGTGTTATAACAGATGAGATTTTTTAAAAAATTAAAATCTGCTGGGCATGGTGGCTCATGTCTGTAATTCCAGCAATTTGGGAGGTGAA
Organism: Tarsius wallacei; assembly: GCA_963574415.1. NCBI lineage: Eukaryota > Metazoa > Chordata > Mammalia > Primates > Tarsiidae > Tarsius > Tarsius wallacei. Next base: position 9,876 of record CAUYQG010024470.1, on the reverse strand, counting down.
AGTGAGAGGATTGCTTGAGCCTAGGAGTTCAAGACCAGCTTGGGCAACTTGGCAAGACCTCATCTCTACCATAAATCAAAAAATTAACTAGGTGTAGTAGTGCATCTATGGTTCCAACCTGTTGGAAGACTGAGGTGAAAGGACTGCCTAAGACCAACAGATCGAATCGAGGGTGTGGTATCCATGAGTGCGCCACTGCACCGCGGCCTGGGCAACAGAGTGAGGCCCATCTCAAAATAATAATGATAATAATAATAATGATAATGATAATAATAAATCTAAGTGCCTGTTATGGGTCAAATTTTCTTCCCCAAAATATATGTTGAAGACCTAACCTCACATACCTTTGAATGTGACCCTCTTTGGAAAAAAGGTCTTTTGCGGATGTGGTCACTTTGGGATGATGTCATCATGGATTTGTGTTGGTTCTAAGTCTGATGACTGATGCCTTTATAAAGAGATTGTATGAAGATACAGAAATACACAGGGAAGAAGACCATGAGGAAGTGGAGGCAGAGATTGGAGTTACACTGCCACAGCTAAGAAATGCCAAAGATTGCTGGCAACCCCCAGAAGCTAGGAGAGTTCAGGAAGGATTTTTTTTTTAGAAGATTCAGAGGGAGCATGGTCCTATTGACACTTTGATTTCAGATTTCTATCATGAATAGTTAAATTTCAGTTGTTTTAAGCCACCCAGTTTGTGGTATTTTGTTACAGCAACCTTAGGAAACTAATACGTTAACATTAAAGTACTAAACTTTAATGCCTAAAGTTAGTTTAAAAAAATGAAAAAATTCCACTCTTCAAAAGTCATGAAAATAAAAAGATAAGCCACAGTCTGGGATAAAACATTTCTTAAACACATATCTGACAAAGGACTCAATCTCAACTTATGAATAACCTACAACTCAGTAATAAGACAGATCAGTTAAAAAAAATGGGCAAAAGATTTGAATGGACATTTCATCAAAGGAGATATACAGATATCAAATAAGCACATGAAAAGATGCTCAGTATCATTAGTCATTAGAAAGTGCAACTTAAGGCCATTACCATACTAGACTATGGTGTGGCCATGTGCTCTTTGAGCTATGGCTGTCACCATGCTTTCTAGTTTTGACCTCCTTCCCTGCCTTGAGGAGGTGACTCTCCTTTTTCTTTCTTTCTCTCTTTCTAAATAAAATATATATTTCAATCGAAAAAGAAAATGCAACTTAAAACTACTAGGGGATAGACTGACTATACCAAATATTGGTAAAGATATAGACTAACTGAAACTCTCATCCCTACCTGATGGACACTTAAAATGGTACAGTCAGTTTGAAAAACAGTTTTTCAGTTTCGTAAAACATTGAGCATATACCTACCCAGTCACACTTAACACACATTCATAAAAGTTTTATTTGTAATTGTTCTAAACTGGTAGCAACCCAAATGTCACTAAATGGATGGATAAACAAATTGTGGTAAATCCACATAATAAAATACTACTCAGCGCTAAAAAAGGAACAACCACTGATACACACAACACCATAAGTGATTCTCAAGATAATGAAATAATTACATTTAGTAAAAGAAGCCAAACCTCCTACCTTCCCCATAAAAGAGTACACATTGTATGATTCCATATATATAACATTCTAGAAAGCGCAGAATATATATCATGACTAGAAGCAGACTAGTGGTTGCCTGAAGATGGAAGGTGAGTCAGGGAAGGGAGGGAAAATGATTACGAAGGACAAGAGGAAATGTTTAGGGTTGATGGATAGGTTTATTATCTTGACTATGCTGATGGATTTCTGGGTATATATTTATGTCAAAACATGTCAAATTGTATCACTCTGAAGATGTGATTTTTAAAATTTCAATTCTGTTTTAATAAAGCTAGAACAGGCCGGGCTTGGTGGCTCAGCCTGTAATCCCGTGCTTTGGGAGGCTGAGGTGGGTGAATTGCCTGAGCCCGCGGGTTCGAGACCTGCCTGGGCAACTTGGTGAGACCTCATCTCTACAATAAATAAAAAAAAAAAATTAGCCGCGCATGGTAGCGCACACCTGTGGTTCCAGCTACTTGGAAGTCTGAGGCAGAAGGATCGCCGGAGCCCAGCAGGTCGAGGCTGTGGTGGCCGGGAGCAGCCACTGCACTCCAGTCTGGGCAACTGAGTGAGACTCCAACTCAAAAAAAATAAAAATAAAAATAAAGCTAGAACAACAACAAAAAGTTATATATTGAAAATGTAGGGCTAAGTGGAGCAGGGGGAAGGAGGGACTTGAACCCGAAGCCCTATACTACTATTTGTCAGCTGAACATCAAAGGTGAAAGTTTGCATTGCCATTTGCTGTTGGAAATACCATGTCTTTAATGACAGGAAACCATTTAAATCTAGAGCCAAAAAAGTAAACCAAGTCTTGAGAATCAATTAGGGTTCAATCACAGAAGAACTTTCATAAGTTATGGAGTAAGGGATTTATTACAGAAATTAAATCTTAAGCATACATGGTAGAAAGCTTGGCAAATAAAGGTCCAGGAGGGAAGTTAGAGGATCAATGGAGTCCCGGTTAGTATGAGAAGCCAAGCATGAGACAAGGCTTGTGGAAGAGGGTCTATGAGAAGCTGTGCCTCAATGTAACTACTACCTCTGTGGTTCTGTTGACCTGGAGTCCCTTTTTACCTACAGGGACAGCTTGGGAAGTTAAACAGGAATTTGGGAAAAGCAAAGATAAGCTTGTATCTATCTACCCATGTAGTGTCTGTCACTATTATTAACCATAATGACTTTCAGCCTCCAAATCTGTGCAAATTCTACTTTTGGTCAACTTTACCTGGAACCAAATGGGGAACGTTCTGGGAAAAATAGTTTTAGCTTAATGGGGTTGACACAACACAAATCACCACACCATGCTAACTAATGAGCTTGGTAATTGTAATTCTTATTTTTCTGTGTGTGTGTGTGTGTGTGTGTGTGTGTGTGTGTGCGTGTGTGTGTGTGTGTCTGGCTTTTTTGCTTTTGCGTTTGTTTTTGTTTTTTTGTAGTACTTATGAACCTAGGCTGCCCAGTTCTCAAGTGGTGGATCGATCATGCTAAATGAGTATAGAAATGAGAGTGACGTAATTGAGACTGAATGGCGTGAGGGTTAGTCTAGGCATGAGGAATAAGGGTAAGTCTTTCCAGAATTAGGGCTGATTACAATATAAACAATGGGAGACTCTGCATCCCTTCTTACAAGGAAGGTGTTTATAGCAACATAAACACCTTTTCAACAGAGTAACATAAACAGTTTCTCAAGGAAACATTCCCTAGCATTCAGGAAATGTTTCTTTCTTTACAAACAAAAAAGTATGTTTTTCTAAAGATTTAATTTACTTAAGGGCTCTGTTTAGAACAAGGCTATGATTGTAGAGGGATAAAGTTATTCCCAGAGCACTTTTGTGGTAGTTTATAGTTGAAGTCCTTATAGAAAGCATCTTGTTAAAAAAAAAAAAAATCTGTAGACTAAGCATAGGCCAATACAGGTGTACCATATTATATATTGGGCACACCTCTGGAAAGTTGTGTAAATTGTATTTTTGTGAGTCAAGTTGTATAACAAATTCCCAGGAGACTGATACTTTATATTTTCTTATGAAAATCCTTCTTGAAATTCTGAGGACCCTTTGTTACAGGTATAACATATCGAATATCTACTGTGAGCCCAGGGACTATGATTGGGGCTGTAGGTTTGTCTCAAACAAGCCAATTTAATTAATTTGTAGCACAAATGCTTCCTAAGATTGGCTAATTAGGATTCTTATATTAAGGTTCTTTTAAAAATTTTTAACTTGGAGCAATTAAAAATAGATTTCATACACAAGATCCACCTTAGGGTTGAAAAGAGAAGGAAAATTCTTAAGTTAGGATGCTTTATTAATAGAGAATGGTGAATAGATGTACCTATTTTCTGCATGTTATTAAAGCAATATGTTGTTTGGTCATGCATGAAAATGCTGTTAGTAGGTACTAAGCATCAGCCACGTGCATTAAAAAAATCTTTGTGGAAAGGCCTGATTTAATTAAAATATTTACCAATAATCTCTAGGAATGATTTATTCATTGCCTACTGTAGATTTTTGCAGCTTTCTACAACTTAGAAGGCACAAGCAGAAGACAGTGTATCATGCTGCCTTTGACCTTAACCTCCAAATTAGTGCTTCTCAAACTTTAATGTGCAGACTGATGATCTGGACATCTTGTTAAGCGCAGATTATGATTTACTATGTCTGGGTGGAGTATAAGATTTTGCAATTCCAACAAGCTACCAGGTGATATAGCCAATGTCACTGATTTGCTGACCACACTGAGAAACAAAGGGAGCAGGCTTTTTTTTACTATACCTTTTGGTGTGGCTTCTCATAGTATTACACATTTTATAGTAAGTATGATGGGCAAAGGGAAAAATGATTATCTTCACATATGTTTTGGTCTTGAGGGCAAAAAAGATAATGGTAGACTCCCATTAATCAAGTAGCTTGCTAGTAGTTTGGCAGGAATGAAGCACAGGCATTTCCCATTCAAGTAGCTGTAAATGTATTATCTTTTTTAATTTATGAAAGTGGACCAATTTAAAGGCCAACCTCTCATCCAGATGCAAATTGCCCTAGGAGGAAAAAAAAAATTATCTTGTGTATGTGTAGAGTACATGGATGGGCCTACTGCTTTTCCCTGGAGAAATCCATTTGGTGTCTGTAAAATTAATAAAATTGATTTCTGTCAGCTAAATATATGTAAAATTAAATGAATTGTTCATAGATATTAAAATAAACTCAGGGTCAAGTTGGGTAATTCTGAACAACATTCCAGTATTGAGGAAATGTCCATGGTAAGAAAAACTGATCTATTTCAAGGATGAAAATGGGGAACTAATTTGAAAAGACTTTTTAATTGTCACCATTTTGTTTGACCTTTTAAAGTGGGCAACTTGAAAATATTGGCAAAATGGCACCAAGCTCTATTAAAATAGATTGGTTTTGAATATTTTCAAAGAAAACTTTAGGCAATTAGATTATATATGAAAAGTATCATTGCAATGTGAATTTGAGTTTAGAAAAAATGTTTAAAGAGAGAGAAAAATCTGTATTATTCAAGGAAGTATGTGCTTATTTCATAAAACAAACTTTCTTAATTTCTAGCTGACACTTTATGGTGAAATTGATGATTAAAAACAAAAGAGAGCAAATGAACATCTTTAAAACTTTCAGATTTAGTGCATAAATCTGATCTCCCCTGAGGAACGTTAAAAGATGTGATCAAATGGCTATGTCTCTGTAGAGTTATATGATGGACCACAGAAATCATTCAGCAACTGGGAAGATTCCTTAGGATGCTGACACAGGCGGGTAAAAGAATTCCCAGGGATTCTAGGAGTCAAATTGTGTTTATCTGCAATAAAGATTATTGATAGTCAAATGTATTTTTAGCAATCATACCCTAATAGTCTTCAGCTTGACTTTGTCATCGAAGCTAATAAATGAGCACTTAGGAAATGAATGTACCTTCTAAAAGACCAAGGCTCTTAATTTCTAGCTAAGAATTTTCCATCTGTGTTTCAGATGGTTATGTTGGAAATACACATTCCAGAAAAGTGAAGAAGGAAGTATGTACTTCATGGGAATTAGGTGTTAAAATGGTAGCAGCATGTTTTAAAGTATGAGCAGTAGAAAAATAACTGTGGTGTTACAGATTTTTAAAAAATTATGTAGGTATATTCATACGATTTGGGGAAAGACAGTAATGTTTAAATAAAAACAAAAACAAAGCAAAACAAGTGAACAACAACGAAATACCCAAAAGCAAAAAAACAAAAAACAACCCCCCCCCCCCCCCCAAAAAAACCCAAACTCTCATGCCTGTAATCTCAGCACTTTGCGTAGCCAAGGCAGGAGGATTGCTCAAGTTCAGGATTTGAGACCAGGCTGGGAAACAAAGCAATACCTTATCATTAAAAAAAAATCAAAAAATTAGCCAGCTGTGGTAGCATGTTCCTGTGTAGTTACAGCTATTTGGGAGACTGAGGCAGGAGGATTGCCTGAGCTGAGGAGTTTGAGGCTGTAGGGAGCCATAATTGTGCCACTGTACTCCAACTTGAGTGACAGAGTGAGACCACAACTCAAAAAAAAAAAAAAATCTAATATACTTTCTCATATTTTTCAGTTGTAAAAATTGTAGTTATTCTATTCCTTTCTGCATACTTTCTGGTAACATAAGATGTTTCTCATGTAATTACACCTTTTGGGGGGGGTGAACATTATTTTTGATGGCTCCCTAATATTCTATTTACAAAAGGAATGCCGTTTAGGTAATCATTTTTTCTTATTGGATATTTAAGTGGATTCTTTTTTTTTTCTTGTTCTTTGTTTTTATTTAACTCAATAGCTAATAATATAAAAACTTTTTAAAAATGTCTCCAATACTCGACTATTCATTTATTTTTGGTTGGTGACACTTTATTCTTTCATTCTTCTTGTTTCCAACATGTAGTGACACAATCTATCATAAAATATATCTGTTGCTAAAGCAGCAGGCCTGAAACCTAAATATTTAGATCCTAATAAAAAACACCCATGATATAGTTATTTGTTTTGATTTTAAATATTTTCCTAAAACACAGAAATTCATTAAAACTAACAACCATAAATAGGCTAGTTAGTAATTAGTTTTCGATGAAATGCCCACATAGAGCACATACATACAGGGAGTTAAACAGCTTTCATCCCATACTACTCAAAACATGAATGTCTGTAGGATGTGCAGTGGAGGTCCATCACAAACATATTTAACTTACATTTACTCGATACATGAGGTCAATAAAAAGGAAGCCATGGGGAAAAAGACACGACATCCTGTGGCAGTGCCACATCTTTGATGACTGCACGCCCTTGAGGAAACTCTGAAAAGTGCTGCCCATCCACTCCTGCACATGTAGTCAGTTCATGTCTGCCTCTCCCAGGGCAAGCATCTTGCAGGGTTGAGTGTGATTCTAGTGTTTAAAGGTATGTGCTTTTTATACAAAATGGCCCCTAAACAAACACCGACAGCTTAATTTGGTCTTCAGATGAAGACACATGCTTTTTTTCCAACACTGGAGGAAAATCTGTTTGTGGTGGGATATACAGACCTCCAACACTGCACCTTTCTAAAGGGCACTCAAGGACCATCCTAATAGCCCCTCCGACCTTATGTGCTGATGCTAGAAGCCAATCACTGGGCATGATGCAACTCCACTGTAATGTCAATTATAATGCCATGGTTTTTAAAATGCTATAATATTGTCAGTATAACTTAATTTCCAGTTTAGTTCCTTCCTCACATTTAGCAGTGTGTTTCTGTGACCCTCTCCTGGTGCCAGCACTTGAGAATGTATCCCTGGCGGAGAAAATCTTGTGGTGAAAAGATTAGTGTGTCATAAGATCTGAACAAAAAGTTACCCAAGTTAGTCAGTCTCGGTGTGATTCAGGATGTGATTCTCAATTAGCAAATGGTGCAACTGAAGCAGAGAGTGACTTTGTCTTGCTCCTGGTGCTCCCAGGAATCTCCTGCAGTCTCCTTTCCAAGGGGTTTCTAAGTTGGCAGCTATGTTCTACTTCTTAAACACTGGCCTTCGCATGACCACTGCCCTGGTTCAGTTTCTATTTTTAAAAGCACTATTCTAATGGAAACGTCCCTGGTGATGAGCCTGGGACTGTGGATCTGACCACTAGCTAGAGCTGTTGTGTCATAGAGTTTAGGTTAATTTGGTCGGTATCGATTTCCTTGACTGCGACTTTGAAACTTGCTTCAGCCTTGTAGAGTTTCTACCTGGGCTGGAGATGAGGGTAGAATATCCCGTGGAGAACGCCTTCAATAACCACATTTGGAAAATCGCTGGCTGCAGGCAAGACGTATGGATCCCTGAGGAACAGCAGCACGGGCTGGTGGGACAGTTTGCTTGACTCCTCAGATACTGTCTCATCAAAAATCCACAACTTTCCGCCTTTGGTAGAGAGGGCAAGTGTCGCACGTTCAGGAAATCAAGAAACAGTTTGGGAAGCTCTTCTTTTTCTAAAATGATCGCCTGTAAGTATGTTTCCAAACCTTGTCATCAGTGTTCCAGAACTCTGGGGACCCAGTTCCTAACATGTTTAGAAGGGATTTCTGGAGTTTTTATACATCTCTTAAGCTTTTTGTGCAAAGCATGAAATTCGCTGTATCCTTTTTCCACAAAATGTTTTCTTCCATTCATTAGCACTTCTGTCTTAAACACCGTGTATCCCCGCTCCAGGTCACTCTCCTCGTAGCGAAAGGACGGGTTGTATACCTCCATGGCCGCGCCGGCTGGCCACCGGGGGGCTTAAGTGGATTCTTTATGTCTTTCTGTGATTATCATATAATGAACATTTGTGTGTAATGCTTTTTTCTTTGGTTAGAATTTTCTCTTTAGGAGAGGTTTCCAGAAGTAAAATTCATATTCTTGCAGGGAACCTTTCCTTAAATAACTGTTTGTGAAGTTGAGGGACTGATTTACAAAGAAATACTAACCATTCCTGAGTGTTAAAAGATGAGGATGTTATGACAAGGTGATAAAAGCTAAGCTGGAGTTGGACAGGTCAGATTAACCTGATTCTATCTTTAACGTGTTTTAAACACCTGTTGAAAAGACTTGACACTTGTTCTTTGATAAATTGTGACAGGTTGGATGCATTCTGAAAAAATATGAGTTGTTTATGTGGCAAATGTCTTTAAAAATGTTTTAATAACAAGAGTGGGGAAACACTTGATAAAGTTTCTAATAAGATGAACATGTTTATAATGTTTAACTCCTAACTCTCTGAACTTTATTTAGGACAAAAAGTATTGAGGTAGTTTTGATGTACTAAGGAAAAAAAATTGGAAATGAGAATAGCACTTATAGTAGAAAAAAATAGAATCTAGTGCACAATTCAGTCTATAGATAGATTTGTGATATTCATTCTTGACCAATTTTTAGAGGTAAACTGGATAGTTCCTAAACAATCTGAAACTTCTCAGTAGCCTGCAGCATTTAGTAGTCTTATGACAATAAGTTTGTAGCTAGAAGAAAAAGTTTTCACAACCAGATCTATAAGCTATATTTTCAATACATATTTTACTCAAGTCAATTTGGTTTGGAAATTTAGAGCTTTTAGTTTTTACATGGATTCTAATTTCTCTTTATTGTAATTATTTTGTGCTTTTCTATAACAAATGCTTTTTCTATTATATCCAGCTCATTAATGTATATATTGGTATATGTGGTAAATTTAATTAAGTTGAATTAATGTGTGTGGGAAGTATGAAAATGTTATTTTTATGATTTTATTCTTATGTTTATAACTGTATTTTGAGAAAATCATATCACTTGTTTCTTTCATTTTAAATTGTAACACTCGGCACATATAAGAGAATATTGTAATGTGTAAGCCATAAAGCAAAATAATAAAGTGAATATCCATGAAACTACCATCTAACTTAAGAACTAGAACATGACCAAAACTGCGTGAGCTCCTTTCCTAGCCCATTCAGTTTTGGAGTGTTTATAGGTTAAAAAAGATCTTGATGCCTTCTTTCGTTTTCTTTTTTTTTTTTTTTGAGTTGGAGTCTCACTCTGTCACCCAGACTGGAGTGCAGTGGCTGCTCTGGGCCACCGCAGCCTTGACCTGCTGGGCTCCGGCAATCCTTCCGCCTCAGCCTTCCAAGTAGCTGGAACTATAGGCACGCGCTATCACGCCCGGCTAATTTTTTTGATTTATTGTAGAGATGAGGTCTCGCCAAGTTGCCCAGGTGGGTCTCGAACCCGCGGGCTCAGGCAATCCACTCACCTCAGCCTCCCAAAGCGCGGGATTACAGG
>CAUYQG010024469.1:0-12238 GCA_963574415.1 Tarsius wallacei | reverse complement strand
TGACCATTGTAAGCTCCTCTTAAATATTTTTTTTATTTTTTTTATTTTTTATTTATTTTTTTTTTTTATTTTTTATTTATTTTTATTTTTTTTATTTTTTATTTATTTTTATTTTTTTATTTTTTTGAGTTGGAGTCTCACGCTGTCACCCAGACTGGAGTACAGTGGCCGCTCCCAGCCACTGCAGCCTCGACCTGCTGGGCTCTGGCGATCCTTCCGCCTCAACCTTCCAAGTAGCTGGAACTACAGGCGTGTGCTACCACGCCCGGCTAATTTTTTGATTTATTGTAGAGATGAGGTCTCGCTTGCCCAGGCGGGTCTTGAACCCGCGGGCTCAGGCAATCCACTCACCTCAGCCTCCCAAAGGCTTAAATTATTTTAATACAGAAAGTTCATGATGAACACAAAACCAAATTCTAAATGAAGACAGGATGAGTATCACTGACTTCTGTGCTTGTCTCAGCCCTGGGCTGGCCCCTCATCCATCACCCAGGTAGCAGGGTATCAAGGTCAGATGTGGGAAGGTGTGGAACTGCAATGCCCACTCCTCTCCTGCTTCCTCTGGCTACGTGGAGAACTCCCCTCCGGTCTTGGGGAAGCCTGGCTTGGCTTTAGGGCTGTTCTTAGAATCTGATGTTTTCCAGAGGAGCTGGCTGCCCAGGCCCGCCCAGGCCCACCCAGGCCCAGTCCTATTCCCCTGGGAAGTGCTACCATTGCCCCAAGCCAGCATTTGATCTTGGAGTAGTGAACAATGCATTCCTCTCACTTTCTTTCTTTTTTTTTTTTTTTTGAGTTGGAGTCTCACTCTGTCGCCCAGGCTGGCATGCAGTGGCACACTCACGGCCACCCCAGCATCGACCTGCTGGACTCCAGTGATCCTTCCACCTCAGCCTTTCTAGTAGCTGGAACTACAGGCACGTGCTACCACACCTGGCTAATTTTTTATTTATTGTAGAGATGAGGTCTTGCCAAGTTGCCCAGGCTGGTCTCAAACCCGTGGGCTCAGGCATTCCACTCACCTTGGCCTCTCAAAGTGTGGGATTAGAGGCTGAGCCTCCGAGCCGGGCCCCTCCTCTCACTTTCAAAGTTGTTTCCAAGATGTCAGCTGTGGTTGTATCTATGCAGACTCCTAGGAGGAAGTATCTTCTTTCCCCCTTTGGTTGCTTTAGAGGGGACTGAAATGTTGCTGGTTTCACCCCTACTATTTCTCTGGTTGGGAGCAGCTATCTCGTCTGTACTGACTTTCCAGATCTCACCTGTAGCCACTTTATAATCTGCAGGAGCATGTGACACCAGTCCCATGTCCAGTGGCTTCTGCTTGTGGAGGTAAATAGGGACAAGCCTGGTCCTACTGATGCCACCCTCACCCCTCATAAGCCTCTTCCCATTAGCTGTGTCTGCTTGGTACCCCACCATCACTGACTCAGTCCTTTGGCATCAATCTCCATCCCTTAATGGGATACTACTTCTGAGTGACCCGAAGTTGGGCTCTGGGCACTCCCTTGGGGACTTTCTGGTCTGTATTTCCCCACTTCTTTCACTGTGTCCCTTCTGCTGATCCAGAAAACAATCAGACGGTCCACATTCTCCACTGAGCCCCTGGAGGTCTACAGCAAGTGTGGTTAGCTTTGCGTGGCAGATTTGGTGAGTGCTTTTCAGGAAAAAAGCTGGGAAGATTGCATTCCAGGTATTACTGGTCAGCTCAGTCTGCTGTAACAAAATACCATAGACTGGTGACTTATGGACAACGTAATTTATTTCTCACAGTTCTAGCGACTGGTGGTTAAGATCAGAGTGCCAACATGGTCCAATTCTGGGGAGGGCTCTATCCTGGCTTGTGGATAGCCACTTTCTGGCTGTGTCCTCATATGCTGGAGAGAAAGCAAAAATAAGCTCTCTGGTATCTCTTCTCATAAAGACACTTATTCTTTATGGGGCCTCCCCTTCTTTTGACTTCATCTAAACCTATTATCTCCCAAAGGCACCATCTCCGAATACCATCACATAGGTGTTAGAGCTTCAACATGTGAATCTGGAGGAACAAAATTCGGTCTGTAACACCAGAAGGGCATCCCAGGAGAAACTGACCTCCCTCTATCCAGGGGTCTCCAGTTGCCTTGGCTCCTTGGCCCCATTGAAGGAGTGGCTCAGAAATGGAATGAGTTTGCATCACTCCAACATACTTGCCCAGGGCCGCAGCAGGAGAGATGCCTCCCACCATGCTACCATGACTCCTGAGAGAGATGTTCAGGGTGCAAATCTCCAGGTGGCCTCCCAAGCAGGTATGCTGAGGGCAGGAGCCAGTGTGGGGAGGAGCAGGCAGTCCCACCAAGCAAAGCCGTGACAGGGCCTTGAGCTTAGAGGATGGGCTATCTGTGGGCAGGTGTCCTATTTTGGGGCTAGGCCGATGGCTATGCCTGTAGGACCAGGGCTGTGGCCTCACCCCAAGCCTGGACACTCTCATCAGAGACCATGCTACATCCTCCCTCCTCCTGCTGGGGCCCAGACAGGAATCCAGGGTCAGGATGGGAGGCAGTGAAAGTGGGAGCTGCTCCCAGGAGAAACTCTGCCTCGGCCTATGGCCCAGCCTTCTGGGGATGAAGACCTCTCAGAAAGAGCAGCTATGCCTAGCAAGCCCCAGGGCAGGAGCAAGCCAGGGAGGATGTCAGTAGTGAGATCCAGGGTCTCAGTGGGCACAGTAGCCCCAAAATGAACTCCTGACTGATATGACCAGGTCCACCTGTACCTGAACACAGTGGGACACCCAGAGGGGGGAGGGGACAGATTGAGAGAGGCACAAATTGCTCTTGACCTCTGCCTCTGACACCCCCTGCCCCCAAGGGAAAACAGATTAGAGCTCTTGTCTAAGGCCCTTCAGGGAATGTTCTGGCTCATCTGACAACAGAAGCCCTCACTGTGGAGGACATCATCTCTCAGCTGAGCCGCAGCCTTTGGGAGGCAACCCAGGCATATTCCACATATGCTCCTGTCCCTGGGTCAGGGCATCCTGTCCTGGCCCCGGCTTTCTGCCTTTCTCTTCCCTTCCCTTCTCTATTCTTCAGTTCCCTCTCAGAAATAAGAAATTCTTTGTTTCTCTTTTCACTCTCAGTCTCTCTCTCTCACTGTCTTTCTGTCTCTCTCTCCTCTCTCTGTGTCTCATTCTTTCTGTACTTCCGTACCTCTCTGTGTATCTCTCTCTCTCTGTCTGTCTGTCTTTCTTTCTCCCCCCCACCCCCCTCCTCACCAACCTGAGCAAAGAGGGAGCCCCACACTATGTAACCATACACAGGCATGAACAGAACTGTGGGAAAGTCCTGACAGTGTGTCAGACACAGTCCTGCTGTGTCAGTCACGACAGATCCCTTTCGAGGAGACACTGAATCACCCTTCCTGTCCCTCCCACTATGACATTATTACCCACAGACAGGCTCAGATTAAACTCATGTCATGGGTGCCCTGTGGTTCCCACAGCACAGTTCCCCAGTTCTGTCCCAACTAATGGGCTGCGGGGCCCTTCACAGAGCACATGTGAAGAAACCCAGTCCCACAAATTAAGTCAAGATGATGCACCCAAGCTGGGGAGCCGGAGCCCATGTATCTCCCTAGACTCACCTGCAGAATATAGTGTACCCTGAACACACCGTGAAAATATGAATATATCAATCTGTAAGGAAAAAGTCAAGGAAAAGAAATGAGAGATGGCATAAAATCAGTTACAGCTCACACGGGGTCCACTAATGAGTGATGATTTCGGTGGATTACAGAGAAATGGTGAGTATTTCTTTAATGATCCAGACACACATATCTGCCTGTACACACACACACACACACACATACACACACACACACACACGTATGAAACCACATAATTGATTGGTCCCATGCATCATTTGTTCGTTGCTTAGAAACTATTATAACACTGATTTTCAGTAACTGAGCCTTAGTCCCTGCTCAAGGGAGAGCTTATTGAACCCACAGAGACATTCAGGGAGACAGGAGTGGACACAGGAGAGGTGAGACTCCTTGGAGCCACCTGCCTCTCCCCTTCTGCACTCCAGCCTCCTCCCTGAGGAAAAATGGTCTCACTGCCTCTACACCTGAGGCTGCCCACCTCCCTTTGTTCCAGTCTGGAACCTGCTCTGCGCAGAACTGCAGCAGTTGTCCTCCTGAGCCACCACAAAAGTCTCCTATTGGGGGGTAGGAGCACATCCCCACGAGGTCACCAGGCAGGGAGAGGTGCAAAAGGTGGGGACACCATGGCATGGACAACTTCATGAGCGTCCCAGAGCCCACAGCCCGCAGACTCACGTTGTCAGATTTCCCAGCGAGGTACCCTGCCTTCCCCACACCCACCCTCCCCTGAGGCCCCTGGGGACAGTGGGGTCTGTGTGCTAGCATTGGAGTGTTGCAAAAAGCTGAGCTGACCCAGAGCTTGCCACACCTCCACTGCCACACAGCCTGGCCTCGCTTAGAAACTCTCATTTCTGCTGCCAGAGCCTCAGACAATCCTTGATCTTGTTGGAAGCCAAGCCTAACAGATTACAAAATGCAGTTTAAATAGGACAATTAGCCTTCTGGGGACTAGCTGGCAACACAGCAGTGTCTTTCCTTGGCTGCTGGTAGACTGCCGGTCCCATCCCAGACACCCTCTCGCTGCCTGGATCTTTCCCACTAGAAAAAAGATGGGTTTTCCTTGTAGTCTTCTTTATACTTTTCTGCACATTTTTAATTTCTACCCCTCTTCTCCAAGACAACTGCAAACAGTGTCAACTTTCCTTGAAAGTCTGAGATGTCTGCTGGTCCCCCAGCAGCTAGCCTAGAGGTCAGCTCGCCCACTGTCTCTGCTCTGGTTTCCCTGGGCTCCCACCAAGGTGCTGGGGTGTTACTAAGGTGCACGTGTGTGTGTATGTGTTTGTGTGGCACATGTGTGACCCAAGTCCCGTGGCTGGACAAACTCTAGCATAAGACCATCGCCAGTGTGGTGAAGTGCTGTCAGCGGGCACAGAGCCAGGTGACCTTCTCGGGAACTTCTAGTTTCTCCCAGATTCATTAGGCCTCCTGCATCGACTTCTCTATTCCTGTTTCTACCAGATGTTCAGACTCCCAGCTATCTCTGGTTCCTCCTGGTGCTTTGCTACATATCAGTCTCTTCAGTCCCTCTTTCCCAAGGCCAGGTCTGTGCAACCCCTGCACCCCACCTCACCCCCACATGCTGATCTCTCCCTTAGGGAGGTGAGTGTCGGGCCTCAGTGTGCACAGACAGGTTGCTGTGAGTCTAGCTGCTGCCACTCTGCCTCTTTGGGCCTGTGTGCCAGACACTAATTGGGAGTAATAATGACGTTCATCCCCACCAGCTGCCGGGAAGAGGAAGTCAAGCCTTTCTATGTGAGTGATCAGCGCTGCAGGGAGAGGACAGCTTGGAGGTGAGAGGAGCTAAAACAAGAGGGAGGGGTGGATGCATGAGAGGCAAGGGAGTTTAGGCTCCCCTGGTGCCTGTGGCCCAGTAGGGACAGGTGGCCCTCTCCTGCTCCCTAGGCCTTTCCCATAGGGCAGCCTGTTTATACTCAAAACCACTCTAAGAGGTAGGGTGGCATCTCTCCGTTATATTGATGACGAAGTGGAAGCTGACAAATGTCATGCCTGAGGTCACACAGGTGGGAAACTACAGAGCTGGGATCGAAGCCAGTCCTCTGGATTCTGAAGC
Organism: Tarsius wallacei; assembly: GCA_963574415.1. NCBI lineage: Eukaryota > Metazoa > Chordata > Mammalia > Primates > Tarsiidae > Tarsius > Tarsius wallacei. Next base: position 6,534 of record CAUYQG010024469.1, on the reverse strand, counting down.
CATGTGCTTTGCTCCACGGCCACCATGACTCACAGCTGCCCATGACTCATGGCTGCCGTGGGCCCACTAAACATGGCTGCTGCCCAGGGGCCAGTCTGAAGGCTCTGAGACCTCGTGTGGGCTGGGGTCAGGCCCAAAGGCACTGGCTTTGACAAGGGGTGCTCCTTGCCCTACCCCATGACAACTGTAAACTACTGTAGCAGGTTTTGGAAGCATAATGAACTGGATCCACACTGACTGACCTAGACACTTTGATGAACGTGGTAGTTGTGTGATTAAAAATATACATGTCCATCCTATGTAGGTCTTCCATTGCTGCCCTAATGAATCACCACAGATTAGTGGTTTAAAACAACACGTTTACTATCTTACAGTTCTGGAGTCTAAAATGTGCCTCATGGGGCTAAAATTGGGGTGTGTGCAGGGCTGGTTCCTTCTGGAGGTTCTTGGGGTGAAGCATTTGTGTGCCCTTTTCCAGCTTCTAGAGGCCACCCATGATCCTTGGCTCAAGGCCTCTTCCTTCATCTTCAAAGCCAGCTACTGAATCCCTCTCACCTGCGTCCCCTTCCCTCTTATGAGCACCTTTGTAATGACATTGGGCCTACCCAGATAATCCAGGATAATCACCTCACCCCAGATTCCTTAACTGAATTTCATCTGCCAAGTCCCTTTTGCCACAAAGGTGACACATTCATAGGTTCCAAAGTGGAGGCTGTGACTCTGCTTCCTACATTGTTGCAGTCCCTACCTTCAAGGTCCCTCTCAACCATGAGCACTTCCCCAGTTCTCTTCCTGCTCTCCCACCTGCCTTATACTTTTGCCCACTGGGTTTGAGGATGTTTTTCCTTCAAGAGTAGATATACACACAAACTTTAAATCAAATTCTGGCACTGAAATATTATAGAATGACCACACGGAACCGTTCCCTCTTCTAGGCAGCTCTGAGGGTAAAGGAGGATCAGTCAAGCCCAGACCCATTCAAGGTCACAGCCTGCACTTTTCACACCAGAGTCTCTTACATGGTCCAGGGGAGGGACAGGTATGCCCTAGGCAGAAAGGACCTGGCCAGGGGAGGGGAGGGGCCCATGAACAGCAGAAGGAAGGAACGGAGAACCTAGGGGAGGAGGGGTGGATAAATTTTAGAAAGTTTGGATCTGTAATGAGATGCATTTTCCATCCTAACTATCAAGCAGGTTGGCCAGAGAAGGATCAGCAGGAAATGGTGTTGTCCTAGGGCTAGCATACTGCCATGAGGGCTCCAAGACAGGAGGGGCACTCAGAAGTGAACACATGGGGTCCCAAAGGCCCTGCAGCACAGGAGGGAACCACTTCAACTGGGGAGTGGGGACAAGGAGCCTGCCCTTCTCATTTGTGTGGGTGAAGGGATGGCATCACAGGGATGACTGGGATGACCTGTGCCCTGTCTCACTTGTCCATGGCCACGTCTAAATGCTGGGCACATGTCATAGGAGGAGAACCCCCCAAAGAGGTCAGCCATCCAATGCAGGTGCACATACTACAGCAGCGTTGCCTGAGGAAAATATAATATGAACCACACACATAATTTTAAGACTTCTAGTAGCCACACTAACAAGGTAAAAAGAAATCAGTAAAATTAATTTCATAATATTTTATTTAACCTAATATTTCCAGAATATTATCATTTATCAATATAAAAATCAATGCTGAGATATTTTACATGCACTCATTCATATTGTCTTCAAAAGCAATGTCTGTCTGCTCAGACTGCCATAACAAAACACCACAGACTGAGTGACTTAGACAGTAGAAGTTTGTTTTCTCTCAGCTCTGGAGTCTGGGAAATCCAAGATCAAGGTGCCAGCAATGTTGGTGTCTGTTGAGAACTCTCTTCCTGGCTTGCAGATGGCTGCCTTCTTGCTGTGTCCTCACATGGTCATTCCTTGATATGTGCACAGAGAGAGAAATAGACACAAGAGAAACACAGAGAGAGAGAGAGAGCACTCTGTCATATCTCCTTGTAAGGACGATAATCCTGTCAAATTAGAGTCCCACCCTTTCCACATACAGCCACACGGGGGGTCAGAGCTTCAACTCAGAAATTGTGGAGAGTTCATTTAGTCCATAACAAATAGAGTATACCGTACACGAACAGCATATCTTCATTTGAACTTGCCCCATGTCAAGTGGTCAATGGCTACTTATAGCCAGTGGACTCCATGCTGGGCCATGCCAGTCACAACAACTCTGACAGGTGGGGATTAGTCAGGATTCTCTGGCCACAAACAGTGCAAACTCAACCAGGGGATGCACAGGGGGACATGCACAAACCTGATGCGCCATGGTGAGGCCAGCACTGGGGAGCAGGATCTGAGATTCAAAGGCATATAGGGTCCCTCTCTGGGCTGGTCTCACTCTTCCCTTCTGACAATGGGTTTTCTCCACATGGCAGGGCAGGGGTATGGTTGTAGGAAGCTCTGAAAGCCTTTACAGCTGGAGAAAAGAGAGCTCTTCCCCATGGGCTTCAGCTAGAAGCAATCCCCAGGAAGGATTCAAGGGTTTTGCCAGGGTCACGCACCTACTTGAGATCCACCAGGACTTGCTTCCTTTGGCCACCCAGGGTGCTATTACGAGCTACCCCTCAGGAGTCACAGGGTTGGTGTGGGTCTGGCCACACAGGGCCTGACCTCCTCTGTTCCTGTCTGGCCGAACCTCCCAGCAGCAGTCAGGGCAGCATGTTTGTACTTACTGAGCAGTCACCTCTGCTGCAATTCCACTTATGGACTTGGCCTCTGCTCCAAACAAGGGCCAATTCGTCTTCCTGCCAAGGCTGTCCTTACCAGTGTTCTCCCTTGGCCAGCTTGCCTGAGCGACCCTGCCACCCTCCTGTGCTCACCTACACCCAACTCCTGCATGCCGCCCCACACCACCACTCCCATTGGAAGTCCATCCTTTTCACACCTCCAGGGTAGGCCATCTGCATGCAAATCTATGCATGCTTTCCCCTGCACAGATCCTCTCATGGTCCCTGTGTGCCCTCAGACAGCAAGAGGGAGATGCACAGTCAGTCCACAGGCTAGCCTCATGGTCTGCTCCAGCCAGCCCAGACTCTGTGTCCCTCACTGCTTCCCCTGGCCAGCTTCTTAGCCTTGGCTCCAATTGGTGCCCTCCCTAGAGTTCCTTCTATGTCTTCCTTACCTGTGGGAGTAGGCTTGGGGGAGGCCAGAGGAGGGAAGAGAAAGCAGAGGAGGGGGATGTGAGGTGGGCAGGGCCCCACCCCCCTCAGAATCTGAACTCCTTGGTCTCCTCAGCATCCTGGGCCTCTTCAGTCTCCTAGGCCTCCTTGGTCTCCTGAACCTTCTTGGCCTCCTTGGTCTCCTGGATCTCGGTGACCTCCTGAGTCTCCTTTGCTTTGTGAGCTTCCTGGGCCTGGATGGGAGGAGGACCTGATTCAGTCCTCCTTGATGCTGGGACTGAGGTTGCTGGCCTGCCTCCTCTCTGTGTCAGGGCTGGCTCAGCTACAGTGTGAGTCGGCACTCAGTAGGTCCAACCTCGGGATTGGAGCTGAGGAGGACAAAATTAGGAAACCTGAGGTGGGAGCTTAAAAATCTCGAAAGGTGCCTCCTGGTGAAGACTTCTCCCAACTCACGCATCCATTGATTCCACAAATGATAACTGAGGACCTTCAGTACACAGGGCCCTGCTCCAGGCCTGGGACACAGATGTGAGCAAGATGTGCTCTTTGCTCTCCTCACATATAGTCTGCCTGGGAGGTCAGATGAGAGACAGTGAATAAAAGATCACTAAATTTCAGATGATGACTATGGTTCTTTTGGAGCAAGACTATGAATACATAGTGTTATCCATCCTGTGTGAATGCAAACTACTTCTGATCTTCCTTCCTGAGGACTATTAAAGAAGAAGAAGAAGAAGAATTTGCCAAATAAATTGCTGCATACTACCATAAGCTGTGTTAATCTACTCTAGAAAAGGTACTGGATTTAACACATCAGTTGCAATTGTGTCTATTATTTGATTGAGTTTGCAGAAGTTCACTGTCGTCTGTCCTGATCCAATCAGTTTTTTCAGGTATCAGACTGGAGAATTAAATGTTGATATGATGTGACCCACTACCCTATACTCTTTAAGTCTGAAAATGGTAATAATTTCTGCTATCTCTCCAGATTTTATGGTTTTCTATTTTGGCTGGAGTAGGAGTGCAGCATTTTCAGGGATTTATACTTGGCTTTTGCTATTATAAATACTCTTATTCTAAAGGTCAAGGAGCCTGTGAGTGTTCTTCCAGTAGTTAAGTAAATCCATTCCAATGATTTATTCAGGATCCAGTGAACACGTAGGACTAGTGGATTCAATATGAGGTAAACCTGGGCCAGAGCTCTATTTATCACCTTGCCACTATAAAGCCCTACTCTACCAGGAGAGCCATGATAGCACTTTGGGACCCCAGAAATCAGTGTCAATTGCTATGAAATAGCCATCAAAAGATCTATTGCCCTTACCTAGCGTAGTCAAATAGATAGCCATAGATTCCTATTAATATGTTTGCTATAGTGTTACAAGGTCCTTCTTACTCACGGGATTTCTGTCTCTCTCTCAGTCAGTGGGTTCTGGATCTGAGAACTGGCTCAGATTTGGAAACCGTGCCTTTCCATCATGACTTTCCGCTGGGGTGGCTGTCTCAGCCTTCTGCTCATTCTTTCTGGCCTCTAAGAATCCAACACTCTGTTAGTCTTCTCCTTCGATCTCTGTAGGCTAAAACCCACTGGTTGTTAGTCTGACCTTGATATTGTATTACTGATATGATAATTTTCCCACTTTGCTTCTGATGTGCTTCTAAGTGCTGCCCCTTGGTCTCTGTCATTAAAGGATCTATCATCCCCGTTGCGACTAGGAAGAGCAGATCTGAAACAATGTTGCCTCCCATCAGCCCAAGTCTACAGAGGACAGCCCTATAGAGCCTCTCAGCAATGCCCCTCACCAGCAGGTTTCTTATAGCCTTGGAAGCAGTGTCCTTCCTGTCTTCCCAAGGAACGTTGCCAACCTGTGGGTTTTTTCAGTCTTATATAGTAGGTCAGTTTTACTTTGCCCATTTCTTTTATCCATTTGACCACTTCCTCCATGGTCCACCATACAGACTCTAGCATCTCTACTTCATTTAAAACCGGCTGTCACTTTTTCTAAGCTTCCAAGTGCCACCCCAGTAATACATCAGCACCATCTCTTGGAACCCTTGCCAGAGTGTTAAATCCTGCATCACAGGAGAATGTTCTCACATCAGCAAAGTCTCCCTCGTCCTCTTTTTATTCCACCTGCCTTAAACTAGTACCTCCTGTATTGTCTCAAGCACCAGATTCAGCACCTTCAGGATCTGGCCTCTCACTTCCATTTCCTGCTGGTGCATGTTAACCAGGGCCTGCAGTTCCTTTGGCATATACTTCTTTTCCTTCCTTAGCGGGTCCAATACTTTCCCAGTTGATCCATGCTGAGATTTGACCGTCCTTGTGTGCCCAGGAAGGGAGGTGGGGCAGATCCTGAGAAGAGCATGCATTGTTTCACAGAGCACTCGCTTATATTTTTTTTGAGTCAGAATCTCACTCTGTCACCCAGGCTGGAGTGCAGTGGCACACTCACGGCCACCCCAGCCTCGACCTGTTGGACTCAGGCAATCCTTCTTTCTGCCCCAGCCTTCCAAGTAGCCAGAACAACAGGCATGCGCTACCACGCCCAGCTAATTTTTTGATTTATTGTAGAGAGGGGGGTTGTCACCAAGTTGCCCAGGGTGATCTCGAATCCCTGGGCTCAGGCAATCCACTTGGCTCAGACTCCCAAAGTGCTGGGATTATGGGCTTGAGCCACCCTGCTTGGCCCATTAGCCTCTTTAAGACATCTGCACTGGCCAGGCTCAGGGGCTCAAGCCGGTAATCCCAGCACTTTGGGAGGCCGAAGCGAGTGGATTGCCTGAGCCCAGGGGTTCAAGATCAGCCTGGGCAACTTGGTGAGACCTCTTCTCTACGATATATCAAAAAATTAGCTGGGTGTGGTAGCACATGCCTGTAGTTCTGGCTACTTGGAAGGCTGGGGCAGAAGGATCACCAGAGCCCAGCAGGTTGAGGCTGCGGTGGCTGGGAGGGTGCCACTGCACTCCAGTCTAGTGACAGAGTGAGATTCCAACTCAAAAAAAAAAAAAAAAAGACATCTGCATACTCTTCAAGCAAGAGAAGGCCTTCTCCTTACAACAAGACTACTTCTGTAGGCCCGTATGGTTCATGGAAATCTAGGAATTCAAAATTCTCGTGTGCACCTACCCATGCATCGCAAAGCTGATTGTGACTCATGCCTATAACCCCAGCACTTTGGGAAGCAAAGGCAGGAGGATTGCTTGAAGCCAGGAGTTCCAGACCAGCCTGGGAAACAAAAGGAGACCCCATCTCTACAAAAACAGAACGCTGATTGTATACATCCCTTTCCAAATCTTCATTCAGTGACACTATGTTGGTAGCTGGAAATTGGCCATAGTGGGAATATTTACACCAT